>KK113440.1:336500-423405 GCA_000611955.2 Stegodyphus mimosarum
TTGCAGTTTGTCATCAGAAAATCAAAACTTATTATTATTTTTTTAAAGTAGCTGGGTTTTTTTTTCCAAGAATGCAAGATTTTTTAAAATCGTAAAAGGAAACCAAAGCCGTCTTAACAGATTCATTGGCCTCCCGGACTTTTGAATGTTCTGGAGGCCTTAGCTACACCTACTCTCTCGAGAATAACAATACATTTGCAAAAATATAAGTGTCAGAATGCTGATATGACCAGGTAATGCTAGTATTCATATTTTGAAAAAATTCAGACTTGCTACAGTAAATGAATTTTATTGTCACAAACTGTAAGCAGAATTTATAGAAAAGAAAGTTAAAAATCTATTAAAAACTACTCTAAGCTGAAACCGATATGACCAGAGAATTCAGTAAAGCAGACGATTTTTATTTCTTGCTGACATGCTGCAATTCTACCAAATAATTTGCTCACTTGTGCTACAAAAATCAAAACTATAATATGGATTTTATTTTTCACCCCTGTTCTTCCTATTTGAATCAGAAATGCATGCAAAATTGAATTTAAATAATTAAAATCGATAACGTTACGTAAATTGTACAAAAATAAAAATAATTTTAAGTGTTTACAATAAGTACTACCTATACATATAGCTTTTATCGTGTTAGCAGTATGTAATAAATAAAACTACGTTATAGCATTACACTCTTAAAGCAAATTTAGATATACCTAAAAAAGAGCAAACTAAACTACTTTTTATTACATCCTTCAATTTGTACACATAAAAATTAAAAATAATCTATAATATATAATAATTAAGATATTTAAGAAATAAGTGTATATATTAAATTCGCTGAAACAACCTTGTATTTGGCGTACATTTACTAAAAACACTCAATCGATTTCGAGGGCAGCTACAGGTCCCTCCTCATCAGGAGAACAAAATATCTAGAAAGGGAAAGAAACCTCTAAAAGATTGCGTTTCTGACTTTAATTCTTGGGGAATTTATAGTACATCGTGTCAGTGTGGCTTGAGATATATTAGCCAAACAAAAAGAGCGTTAAAATTTCGTATCAAGGAACACGAATCTTATGTCCGAAAGGGCGAAATTAACAAGTCTTCAATAGGGTATCATAGTTGGAAATTAATCTTAATTTTGACTTTGGATCTGCAAAAATTATCCAAAAAGCTTCTTCCGTTGGTGAACTGGATTTTCTTGAGGCTTTTCATATTCACAAAGATTTAGCATGTTTAGTGAACGATTTTAAGTCTAATCCAATCCTTCCTAGCGCTTTTAAAATTCTATTAACATAATTCTTGATGATTATTTTTGCCGATAGATGGCGTTGCCTCCTCCCGCGTGGTTCTACCCGAGGGTATAAAACGCCGTTACTGAGGTTTCTTTCCCTTTCTAGATATTTTGTTCTCCTGATGAGGAGGGACCTGTAGCTGCCCTCGAAATCGATTGAGTGTTTTTAGCAAATGTACGCCAAATACAAGGTTGTTTCAGCGAATTTGATTGTCACATTGGCTTGTTTCTCATCTATTCTAAATGTATATATGTTTTAAAAGGGGACTTAGTTAGTATTTTAATTAGCACTTCCTAAACTTCCTTTGCTTTAAAAACATAAAAATCTGCAAAGAAAAATCTTTAATTGCAAAAATACCAAAAACAAAATTAAAAATTTTAACTGCTGAAAAAGTAGCTATTCTTATTGATCGCAGATTAATCGACTTATCAAGGGGAATAAACCAATCTACAAATCAATTAACAACATATACGTATATATACACATTATGTTACTCGTCTCAGTGAGCATCATTTTTATTTATTCTTAATTGCGTCTTTTTACTTTCTTGTACGAAGTGAAGAAAGTATATTAATCACGAAATTTCCGTATATCATGTTTCAACGAAAATATCCATTTTGACCGCTGTCGAATGCAATTTAACGATGTTTTTGCGTGACATCTGCACGTAAGGACAGAATAAAGGACTCTTTTCCCCAAATGAATTATAAAACTGATTTAAAATGGATTCAGAAGAGGGTTTTTCCATAGCGTCTGTATGTACGTGCGTATGTACCTAGCATAACCCCCCCCCCCAAAAGAACGAGTAGCTTCAGAACGTTGCAATTTTGTATATAGAACTACTATAACATGTAGTTGTGCACTCCATTTTTGGTTGCAATCATCGGCCGCACCAAAAGTATGTAAATATATGTATATATATAATAATTTATAACAAGAAAACTCTCTATATACCATCTTCAAGGAACAGAAATTCAATTTAAAAACCGTGAATTATGAAAAGGAAAAAAAAATGCCAGTATTTTAATTAGTATTTTAAATTAGTATTTTCTAGACTGCCTTTGCTTTAAAAATCTGCAAGAAGAAGTTTTAATCGCAAAAATACCAAAATCAAAATTAAAAATTTTAAGTATTAAAAAAGTAGCTATTGTCATTGATCGCAGATTAATCGATTTATCAAGAGGAATAAACTAATCTGCCATCAATTAAAAACTAAATTAAGAGAGATTGTTTCGTCTTGCTTCTAAGTAAACATAAAATTTTTTGCTAGATCCGAAAGTCACAAATAATACTTAATCAAAATACAGACATTAGCCCATGTAAGCTAAAAGAATCCTGTTAAACAAAATAAATAGCAAATAATTTTTTAAATTAAACTAGCTCATTAAGAACACAACTAAACGGAATGCTTACTCTAGAAGATATATCCCCGACACTTTTTGTTTTTACTTCCGTACTTTGAGACTGAAAATGAGAGTGTCGGGGTTATATCATATATCTTGTCGGGGACGTATTCAAAGTCCGTATAAGCGGGTTAAATGTTTCCGTTATCTACATACGAATACATCAGTGTCAGAGAAAATTAATCTAGCACAATAGTATACAAAGATAACATTTCTTTTTTAAATTTCTTGTTCAGAGTGGTAGTGTTGTTGAAGATGAATGTTTCAAAATTTGAAAATTCAATGATTTGCAGTGGCAACAATGTTAAAAGGGGTAATATATTCATAAGTGTCAATAATATATTCATATATATAAATGTTCAAAAGGTTATCGATAAGGAACTTCCCAAAATGCTTTATGAAAGTACATAGCATCACAGTTATCCGCAAATAACTTCCGTCGAAACTGGAAATTTTATGCTCGAAAATTTACTTAGGATCAGGAAAGAACCTTTAAATATTTAAAATGAAAGTACTTATGTAAATTTTCGGAAATGAGGCTTACAATATTTCAGGAAATATTCACTTACTTTCTAGTTTGTTTCTAGTTTTGTTAAGTTATTGTTTTCAGCATATATGAGACACGATATGCATTCGGATGGGAAAAATAACAAACTTTTTATTATTTTTTTACGTATTACGTGATCCACCCTTCGTCACTACATGGAAAGAGAGGGTTGCCCCGTGGTGGTCTTTTTAAGGAAAACTGGCCCGTATCCTCGTTACTCATGGGGAAAACCACGAAAACGCCCATGCAGCATGTCCATTCGTAGGGACTCCAGTCCCGGACCGAACTACCAGTGTTTAGCGGCTTTTAATGCTCGGCCGCTGGAGGGCCACAATTTATTATTTGGTAATGAATCAAATTTCATTGGAAATGAAATGATATAAAAAGTTGAAAAATATACCTACATGGAATATCGTGACGATAATTTCTGAGTATGTTTGTTTTGAATAGAAACAATTAAAAGCACCCAGATGAGTAATAATTTACTGATTTCAATCAGTTTTCATTGAAAACGCAGAAAAAAGTTCTCCTTACTGATAAAATATTGCTGAAATTCTCTAGCAAAAGTGAAACACGATTCTTCGGACATTAGCAACAGCAGTGGCTCTATGAGCAATACAAGATAATCATATATTTAATTGGTTACTTTAAAGAAATAATATTTGGGAAAAACTATGGACATTTTCAAAAATTGCTTTTCTTCTCCCTTTTGTTCTTTCCGTCTTATAAATGAAAAGAAATGAAAAAAAAAAAAAAAAAAAGAAAATAAGTGAATAAATATCATGATAGACGGCCAATTAACACGAAATGCCTTCTTAAAGTCTGTGTAAATTTGATCGGTGTGTAAAAGATGAAAAACACAAGCACCGAGTAGTTCCAAAATACTCATACTGTGTTCCCCCAGAATAAAACCTAATCAACAAATAAGCCTTAGCATGATTTTTCAGGGTACTTCCAATATAATCCCTACCCTTAAAATAGCCATAATTAAGATCGTCAGCCAGACTGGCGTCTTCTTGTCGAATGACCAACTGCAGACGGAAAACACATGCACATTTGAAACAAACGGACGTGGTTGCGACAAATTAGAATCTTCAGTATTCAATATGTCACGTCACCAATGGACATTTAGCACTTGACTTAATAATAAATTTAAAAGATAATAAATTTTGATTCTCAGAAAAAATGACTGCAAATAGAAGGAGCTATTCCATCGAGTTGAATTATGGAAGGAATTCCATCGAGTTGAATAAGAACGGAATTGTAGAAGATTCTAGTAATAATAATCTTACAGCTTTCTGTACAAAAGAGAAGTTGGATCTACGAACGGTCCAAAAATGGAGATCAGAATGCAACGGAAGAGCAAAGTGTTCGGTTGTTTATATGGCTGATAGTCAAGCATATGCCCTTGCAATGGCACCACAGTTAGACATATCGCCAGATGAATTCAATTTATCACAACACTGAATGGATGGCTTTCTTCGGCAATATAAACTATCTCTAAGAAGAACGCAACACTGTTCAAATTGGAAGATACTGAAGTGATTAAATGCACACTTGCATTGAAGTGTTTCGATGATGACATTGACTTCGAACCGGTCAGTGTTACCATTAAGTACCAACACTCGAACATGATTGCTACGGATGAAACTACAGTGTTTATGGGTAAAGAATCTCAAATTACTATTGATTAGAGGGATGTCTCTGCGATATACATTCCCTCCACAGGTTACGAAAGTGGATACATAGCAATTACTATTTTGACAATTCGTCTTGATGGAAAGAACACCTCATCTCTAATCATCTCTAGCGGCAAGAAAGAGGAAATCGAACGTGTTTCAGGTATTTATTTTCATGAGATTTGAAAAGCTTGGTACACAAAAGAAGCAATAAGAAAGTGGGTCGATTTATGTCTACCGCATGTTTTGCGAGAAGGTCAAAGTGGGAGTATTCTAGTATGAGATTCTGTCGGCACTCATCGCACTAAAACCGTGAAGAATTTCCGCACACATAGAAGAACTAATAAAATAATGATTCCCGAAGGAATGATTGCATATCTCCAAACTCTTGATATTGCAGTAATTAAGTCATTTAAAGACCACATGCTCGCTCAAATCAATGCTTATATTGAAAATAAAAAGGAGAGAAAATAAAATAATGGACAGCTGAATTGCCAGTGTCATACAAGCAGGCTACATAGATAAGAAGAACTTACTAGAGGAGAGCTCGATCACTGAACATGAGAAGCTAAGGCCAATGGTCTTAGATGAAATGAAGTCTAGAAATATTCAGGTCGGAATTCGTGATTTGGAGATTTATGACGATGTTCCGTAAGAAGACGACATGGATGTATTGCAATAAATGATATTGTTCATTTTTAAATGCTTCTTGAACGTGAATAAATGTATTTTTTGAACCTGAAGAAGTGCGTTTCTTAAACTTGAACAAGTGTTAATTAATGTGCATAGAAAATAATACCTCCCTGAAAATAAGCCCTAGCGCGTCAACAATTAATATCAGACCCAGTCTTATTTTCGGAGAAACACGTTATATAGAGCATGGCAATCGCAAATCGGTGTCGTTAAGTATGTATATATATATATATATATTTTTTTTTATTTAAACATGGATCATTTTAAAATGCTGACATATAGTTCCCGTTTTCATATTTATGAATTAGATATATAGATTTATAAATTCTCAGCTCCTATTTAGTACGTGCATTATTTTTAAATAACATAATGAATTGTACATTCGGTGGTAAAATAAATTTTCTGTTCCTAGTTAGTTTGCTTTTAATGATTATAATCTACAGAGGCCGTTTACACATTTTTAGAACGATTTCGGAGTTAATATTTCAAATATACATTCATTTATGTATTTAATAAAATTTTGCATGAAATGTAGAGAGAATTGTCGTTAAACTGGTTTTCCGTTGTGTTCATTATTTTGTTGAAATTCAAGATTTTAAAATGCTAAAGATCCTTTTTTATAATAAAGACATGGGTTTCAAAAATGTTTCACATAGTTACACGTTTGGTGAAACTTGGAATAGAATTAATATTAATATTAGAGTTATTTTTTAAAAAATTTTTAAACTAAAACGTAGGTAGACTATCTCGATTTTCACTATGCATGACATCAGAAGTTTCTTTATTAAATGTAATAAAAGAAGCATCCATTCCATGCTCAATTTCATGAAGCGAATTCATATTATTCTTTAATATAAATATAGAATAATAATAAGAAGAAGAAAAAGAAAAATATTAACATTTTGTAAAAATAGTAATAAATTTTAAAGAATTACATTTAAAAAGAGCTTTACTTAAATAACTTGATTAATAATATATTTTTCAAATTCATTTGTAATTTATTGCTAAAATATACTAAGTACACCTGCAACTGTAACTTGAAATATTAACTTAAAATATTAAAAAAAAAGTTTGAAGAGTACTGAGTTTTTTCAAGTTAATCAATAGGGAAGACCATCAGAGTGTTATTGAATATACATATAAAATCATTTCCATAACTTAAGAGAAAATAAATAAATCCTGGATTTAAAAAAAAAAAAAAAAGTTTTGTTGACACGTTTGCCATTAAACCTGCTGAGGTACGTAAAGACGTGATGAAACTTTTACATAAATTTTGTAAAAATTATTGAATGACATCATGGGCTGTTAATCGCTGCTTCATGCTATTGTTGTACAAAAGCATGAAGTAGCAATTTTCGAAAGAGGTTTATGCACTGCAAACTTTAGAAAACTCGAAATTGCCAATTTGCAAGAAAGAATAATACCTCACCAAATTAAGATCTCCAGTGGGAAGTTATTGAACAATTTAAGAATTATAGCCAAAGCCAATCAAAATTATCTGGATGGCAAAATATGAGTCTTGCTTGAGGTACGTACACCATATAAGTACGTTTCTTGAACGCATTCGGTGTTCAGAAGCTTAAACAAAGAAATCAAGAAGAACGATGGCTATTGACGATTTGTATTTGAGATTATGTGCACAGACGAGTAGAACAAGTACTTCGACGCAACTTCATTTCCCTTTTGCTGTTACTAAAAGAACCATCGTGTGAGCTGCTACTGCGTATAGAAGATTTCATAAAGAAGATCTTTTATTAGACAATGAGTAATATATATACTTTTTAGAGTTCGTCTGAGGAGAGAGTAGCTAGTCATATGAACTGATCTCAAGATCGGTGAACTTCCTCACGCATTAGGTTCGGAAATTACAAGGTTTAGAAGGAAGAGGTATTTGTTATAATTCCAATCATAATTTGTGAAAGAGGTGGCTATGAAGAAATGGCATATGCCTGTGGTGGGATTCTTCAGGCCGACGTAGAAAACTCTACATGCTGAGCAGCAAGATTGAATACTACACTCATGTCCATAAATTAAGGATAATGCAAAATCAGGCAAAGAAAGAGTTAGAAGCAAAACAAATTTGACTTATTTGTAAAGCTTATTTATTAAACAAAAGGTAAAGAGCAAAAAAAGGTGCTATATGTTTGATATTATTAAAAAAAATAGCGATTTTTTGTCCCTGGAGCAAATTACAAAAAACACCTATTTACAAAAAACCAATATTACATGGTTGGTATGTTTGTTAATACATTGTATGTCTCCCAGACGATGCAATACAGTCCATACAACGCCTAGGCATGCTGAGTATCAAATTATCGATCTGATCATGGATATTATACCACTCAAAAAACAATGCTCTCCGAAGTTCCGGTAGACATGTAGGAGGAGAGTGACGGGCTGCAACTCGTCGGCCAAGCATGTCCCACACGTGCTCTACAGGATTCAAGTCCGGTGAGAATGCTAACCAGTCCATACGGGTGATATCCTCCGATTGAAGGCATTCGCTTACGATCTTTGCACGGTGAGGACGGGCGTTGTCATCCATAAACACAAATTGTGCGCCCATGGCGCCCCGAAACAAACGTACATGTTGTCCCAGAAGGACGTCCCGGTAGATTTGGCTTGTCATGGTTCCAATTTGAACATGCAGGTCAGTTCTGAAACCCAGAATAATTCCACCCCAAACGAGCACTCATGCACCACCGTAACGGTGTCGTTCAATGATGTTTTCTTGGTGGTAACGGGTACCTGGAGCTCTCCATATGAAAGTCCGAGGAGAATCAGACTGCAAGCCAAACTTGGACTCGTCGGAAAACATCACACAAGCCCACTGTTGCGGTGTCCACAATGCATGCTCTCTACTCCAGGCTAACCGCAGGCGACAGTGAGTTGTAGTAAGTGGAACGCATCTGACAGGTCTACGAGTATATAGACCAATCTGCCCTAAGCGTCTGTACACGGTCTGCCTTGAAATTGTCGTACCAGTGGCTGAAGAGAGCTGACGAGACAGGTCTGAGGCTGTGCTCCGCCTGTTTCTTTTGGCAGTAACTGCCAAATACCGGTCCTCATTCGACGTTGTAACTCTGGGGCGACCTGTGCTGTAACGTCTACTCACATTACCATCATCTTGGAATTGTTGCCAAAGCCTGGAGATGACACTCTGGGCAATTCCAAGTTCGTCTGATACTTTCAGTTGGGTACGCCCACATTCCAGACGGCCGATGATTCTACCACGTAAAAAATCATCCAAATGCGTCCTTTGTGTCATAACTATTCGGTTATTGCACTGAAATGCTTATACAGCACCTGCGAACAATTTTACTTCTTTGCCTGTATTCCTTATATATCACTCTCTTACACTCTCGTCATTGTTACGTACCATCGGTGTCATCTGGTTACTTCCTGAAATTTGCATATGATTCTTGAAGATGTGTGTAGTGATTTTACGGGTGATATATTTATTTTAGAGTTCGATTTCCGCGTGACTCCGAATTATCCTTAATTTATGGACATGAGTGTTATTAAGTGAAAATAAAATCTTTGAACATCATGACTTTAATACAAGAGCACTGATGATGCACTCATCTTACAAGATAATAACGCTCATCTTCGTGAATTGGTAAAGCAATACTTAGACAGGAAAGAAATATAGGAATGGTCACAACGATCTCCTGACCTAGATCCCATGAAGCATGCAGAGGACTATCGGAGAAGAGTTATATCGATGCCAGCTGCTAGCCGAGGATGAAAAAAACATAGCTGATATCTACCTAAAAAGAAAAATTTTCATAGTTCGGATAATTATTGACAGACTTTATTATAAAAGATAACGAACCTGGCTTTTGCGCTCGTATTTCTTGTATACATACCCCTTCACTGTGAATCTTTGACCCTTTTGAGTTCAGGTTATTTAAATCTGATTTAAATCTGATTAAAATTTTCATAAATTTTGGACAACTGAAGTATTTTATAGCTATCGAATTTTTCTAATTTTTTTTCATTTGTAGAAACCCGCTTAATTTAATAAAATAGTTAGAAGAAGACTTTCCTTATAGAGATTTTGAAGCAATCCAAACTATTAGTTTCTTCCCTTTATTTTAAACGACGGTAGTAAAATGTGCCTAATTTTTTTAGTGATTGTTTCTGAGCAATTTACAAAAAAAAAAAAAAAAAAATAAATAAAAAATTTTAAGAAAAGTTTATGGGAAAATTAGAAAATTGGTTCAGTGGAAAACCAGTAAAAATAATAATAAAAAAATTATTTCTAAATAAATCATGTAAATATTTTCTATCAAATCCTTATTCATAGTTATGTTATACTACAATCAAGTACTAATTTTAAACTATTCGCTACATTGTCTGAAAAAGAGCGTTGAACTTTTTTTCTTACTTGTGGTAAATCAAAATCGAGTAAAAAATGTGCTAAAACTGGATACATAAATAGCTACAATAGTGATATTTATAAGTGAAAAGAAAACGTCATTTGAAATCCTACATTAGAACCAAATATGATATTAAATATCTCGTCTTGGTTGTCCTTTATAGAATTCCAAAGAAATCTTGCTGCGTGAGCCCTGCCATATGTGCAGTAATACTGTACCTCTCTATAATAAGACTTAATTCTGAAGTCTAATCGCTTTTAGTTCTGCATGATAGAAGGATCATAACAGCTTACATGACTAGTTAATTTGAAATCACGATTCTGGGAGGAAAATCTCAGAAAACTGTTGAGAATATCGTTGTAAAAATCATTAAGCCATGGTTTAAACGGTTTCTGTTGCTCATGAAAAATATGAACATGGTCAGCCATGCATCGATCCGTTGATTTCCATGTATCACCATTTCATTTTTATTTATTCTTTTCGTTCTTCCATGGAAGAAAAAATCTGATGTGTACACAACATGACTTCCTTGTACGGAATATTAAATTATACGCATTTTGCATTTCATTTAAACTTGTTGGATTGAATTAAATCTGCTTCTTCGATAGCGCATAAACCACAGTAGAATAAAAGCACTCTTTAAAATTCACGATATTCGTTTACCATAGCGACACTCTGGCTCTAGGTTCACTTAACAGAGTTATGTTTCATTTATTTTATAACTCAAAATGCCCAAATATTATACACATCATCTGAAGAATTATCTGATCGTTGCCACATGTTCTACTCAAATACTATAATAAATCTAAAATGATGTATAAAAAAATTAAACAAACAAACAAACAAACAAAAACTAGTTTTTCACAGACGATTCAGTATTTATCATTCAATTAATTCAGTTCTCACTTCGCGACAAGGCAAAAATGCATAAAAACTCATAATATCTGAATTAAAAATTCCGAAATAAACCTTAAACTCTTATTTCCTCCAATAAATTCCAGAATTGATTAAGCATGACTTAATTCGCAATAATAAAAGAAGGCGTTATCTTTGTTGTCGCGAAGCTTAGTTTCTCTAAATTGGCTACAAATCCACTATTTTGCTAAGTTAATGTAAACATATATGATTGCTATGGCCAAAAAAATTAGACTTAGCTGCACTTAAACAACTTTTAAATTTTTGACAATTCTACAACTATAACATGCAGGTTAACTATATATGCAGGTTACAACTATAACATGCAGGTTACAACTATAACATGCAGGTTACAACTATAACATGCAGGTTAAGGCATAAAAACCTTAACCGGAAGATAAGCGCAATATAATTCAATCATTTTTAAAGCAAAAAATGCAAATTTACAAACATATAATACTAAAGAAACTGAGCTCACTGAGCCGAGTAACAGAGTGGATATATATAGACATATTTATATACTTTTTGTGCAGCCAATTGCAACCGAAATAGGAGGTGCATATCTACATGTTATAGTAGTCCTATATACAAAATTTCAACGCCCTGAGGCTATTCGTTTCTGAGTTTTACGAGCTACATACATACATAAGTACGTACGCACAGACGCCACGAAAAAATCTCTTCAGAATCCATTTTAAATCAGTTTAATAAATTTTTGGGAAAAGAAATTTTTCGCGATTACAATCCTTTCTTTTTACTCCTTACCTTAGACAATCGTTACTTTTCTTTTTACAAAGAAAGTAAAAAACCTGCTTTTATACATGTAGTGCTTTGAGCTTCAAGAAACTGAACTGAATTCCGAAATCTAGAGCTGAATTAAAATAAATGAATGAAATGTATTTAGTGTTAGCTAAGTACATTTAAGTAAAAATTAGCGTTACCTAATTGCATTTAAGTAAGGAAATTAGCGTTAGCTATTCTCAATAACTTGAACTTTCTATTTCTCGAAATTTTCCCTACTCACTTCAGTTTCGTGGTTTTCCTCATGTGTAACACGGGTATACGAGCCAGTTCCCCTTAGAAAGTCCACCATGAAGGCATCCTTCCCCTTAGGCTGATAGCCGTCGAGACTATGCCATAATCACATAAACCAAACCAAACCATTTCCATTTCTACTTCTGGAAGTTCAACTGCAGTGAGTAGATGATATAGTGTTACAGGTTTAGAAGGTTACCGTCAATAAAAATACTCATACGTTATTACATTACTTAACAGAATAAAATTACGAAATTGAGAATATGGTTTCTGATGTCGTAATATTGAATATGAGTGATAAAACGACTTTAAAAACAAAATTTATGCATCTAGACATACGCCTATTATAATTATCATTAAACCTTTGATTATTTAAAAGTTCACAAGAGAAAAAAAAACAAAAATTTTTTAACAGTTTTTAAAATTTCTTGAAACTAAATTAATTTACCATTTTTTTGACAAATATTTGTTGGATTTTTAATGAAAAATTGATTATTCAGTTGCTTAACGAAAAGATACATACACTTACTATATGTTCATAAAATTCAGCAGAATAAGTTAAGCAATCTTTAAAGTCTGGAAACTTTGCTCATAATCCTTCAATGTTTATCTAAAAATTTAAGTTGTATCATAAATAAAAAGTAATGCGAATAAAATTAATTAAATAAAATGATTTTAAACGAACACAAGGCTTATATAACATTATTTAAAATCTCTTCACATCATGAATTCCTGCTATTCTATCAAATTTGCCTTCATTTACTTGTTGGGCTTTAGTTCTGAATACAAAGTTACGTTAAGTCGAAAGTAAATGATTCAATAATCTTTTCTATCTCTGCACTTTCATAATCTCTTATCATCTCATTGAAACTCCTTCTAATCGTGGTTAGTGAACGTAGATGCTAAGGCCATAATTTCTGTAATCTCCGATCGCCTTCTTACAGACACGATCTTATTTTTCTTATATCTATGGAACATAGTTTTTAAAGCTTTTTTAAAACTATCATTTCTCCAAGCAAATATAATAGGCGTGAACATAGGATTAATAAAACTTAACTCATAAGTAACCGAACACAACCATATGGAATTCATAACCACAACTTTGGTGATTATAAGTATTACAGTAACTAAAAAAGGAACCAATGCGAAAACGCAGCTGAATATTATAATCGCTACGGTAACTGTTGTTTTTGAATCATTGACAAAACTGTGAACATCCTGGTTAGAATTTTGCAAAGTTGCTATTCGACGTAAATTTTGATGCCTCAAGCAGCAGATTCTTAAATACACGTACAAAATAATTATGTTTGTAAGGATGGCTGGAGGTATAATAAACGACCATATGTAGAATTTTGGAACGACGTTTATGAAGAAGCAGGCAGCTCGAAGTTTCCTGTTCCACGTGATATTATTCCAAAAAACTGGAATGCAACCAGTCAGAATCGACGTCATCCAAATGACTAGAATTACTGCCCTCACTACATTAGGTTTTACAATTTGAGGATATCTCAATGGATAGAAAACTGCAATATATCTGTCAATGGTCATAGCAGTTAAACTGTACAGAATACCCAGAGCAGGAATTATTATCACTGTGAAGTTCAACGCACAGCAATAACTGCAGTTTCTTGTTATGCTAGGATATAAGGTTATCACTACACTAAAAGCAACCGAAAATCCATAAAGTAGATTCCCCGTAAAGAGACTCAAAACGAAATTATTTACTGAGCCTCGGATATTCTTATGCGATAACACAATAAGTATTGTCGACAAATTATTGGCCACTATCAAGATCATCCATAGAATTTCCAGGTATAAAAAAGTATTCGTCATAACAGCCATATCTTCGGTTAATGGTTTTTCAATGGAACTTTACTTGAACTCATTGAGAAATATGTTGCCATACAGAAAGCACTCTCGTCAGTAAACGGGGAACACACTTTGAAGATCGCTGTTCATTGCGGCGTGCTTACATTTTCTCTTCTGTCAGCCGTTTACCCACGCTAATCTGTAGTTTGAACAACGCAGTTTTCAAATTTATTCAAACACTGCTGTCAAGACGGAATTATGATAATATGTTTCCATGGCAAAATACATTTTGAACATCATATCAAAGAGTATACTTGAAGCTGTCAGGATATAAATAAGCAGTTGCACTACAAAATCTGTTATATATAATAATCAGTGGTTTCTTGAAAATATTTACAGTGTAAAACACTGAACAGTATATTCTGATAATATATAGCAGTCTGTGAAGCGGTTGGATTAACTTCAAAAGTGACTCTCGATTTTCCACCTTTTATCAAACCTCTTCATTTCCTCCCACGCATAGGTGATAAGATAATTCTTGTTTTTCACTTGCTGCTATCTAGTAAAATGTTACTAATTAACAAGATACGTATAAATACAGAGTTTAAAAAGTTTTATTTGTTATTTGGAAATTTTCGTCTCGTCCGAAGAATTGTAAGTTAAGAAAATGCTACTTCTCTAGAATCCTTACATATTTTTTTTTTCATTATATCTCAAAATACTGAATTTAGAATAAATGAATTTGAAAACGTTCTGAGTTTTAAAATGTAAGTTTGTTAATCTCTTAAACGGAGAGTTCCTGAAACTTACGTTCACGTAGCGGAATTTCTAAAGTATTTACAGTTTAGACATCTTTCTGAGCTATATGCATAATAATGGATGATGAACATTCTCTCCACGTTCACAAATAAATGGACGAATTATTCGTATAGTTTGGAATCAGAACTTACCAGTACAGCGAAAAGGTAATAAGCTTTGTGAGCATTATTGTGTTAATGAATTCTGAATGTGTGTTTTATGTTGCAATAATGCGTTAGCTTATTTATTGTCGATTTCGAATCAAGTGCGTATTTTTTTTAAAGTCTTTTTCTGTTGCGAAACAGGAAAAAAAAAAACGCTTTTAACTGCAACCATATTTTTGAAAGTGTAAATTATCGTCTGCTATTTGCTATTTGCCAGTTTTGTTTTCAAGTAAAATGGCGCTTTTGATGAAGCAATGAACGGAGGGCTATGTTTCAGCTCTTTCTGAAGAAAATTATTCGTATTTTTAAACTTTTTGTGGCTTACCTTTATTTATTAAAAATCATGTTCTTCGCACTTAAGTCATAAAATTCAATTCAACAGTAATATCGCAAAATAATTTTAAATGAGCATATCTTTAGAATTTCCGATACTCAGTCTCGCGCGCTGGAGATGAAAGTGTTTTTTTTTCCGTACAGTGTTGCCATTCCCCGCTTTGAAATAGTTGGGTTTGTTAATAAAAAATTCTTTAATGTCTGACAAAATACATGACATGTTTGTTTGCCCTCTAATAACTCAGTCACCACTATAGCTATCGTTATCAAACTTTCTACAGTTCTTTTCTGGGTCCTGGAAAAAGTAGACGTCCACTTTTTTCCAACAAAAAGTAGTTGAAATCAGAGCTATTAATTAAAAACTCGGAAAACGATAATTTTCGCCCTCATTTTTCCGAGTGGCAACAGTCTCGCAAGCTGGAGATGAAAATCTGCTTTATTTCGAAAAGCGTTGCCACTGCTTGCTTTCGAATTATAGAGTTTGTTAATAAAAAAATTTCTAAGTTTCACGAGAAAATAAAAATAGCATTGCCGAACATTAAATACATTATTCCCGATTCCAAAAATTCTTGGGAAGCCATTTCGACTATTCTCATCTTCGTATGATTTTAATTAGACTAAATATTAATTAAAACTCTGAAAGCGTTAATTTTCGCACTCATTTTTCCGAGTGGCAACAGTCTCGCGAGTTGGAGATAAAAATTTTTCATTTCGAAAAGTGCTGCTACTGCTCGTTTTCAAATCGTAGAGTATGTTAATAAAAAATTTGTAAGTTTTACAAAATCTATACATAAAAAGAAGAATGTCTGTTTGTTTGTTTGTTCGTGTTTTTTCTGATCAATTATGATCAATTGTTTTGCCACATATTGGAAATATTGGATGGAGCTTGAGCTTTTACGACCATTTGATTAGAAAGACCATTAAAAACTGCGTGCCATTGTTGCTGATATAATGAGAGAGAATTAATTTATTTTTCGATCGAAATTTTTTACGTGGTTTCCATATCGCATCAGACTGAAAAATGTATGGCTATGAATAGTATATTTTGCATTTTTATTAGAGAAGGATTGCAGCGAGATCGTTCTCTCTGCAGTTATGTTAGATGCAGTTCCCGATAGCAGTTAAGTTAGACTGAGAGTAATGCATCTCTGTTGTTAGATGCATTACTCTCAATCTTAACTGCCATCGAGTACTTCCGCTAGTAGGTAAAAACAAATTCCAAATTAGGGCTTCCGGATGCCCATATTCGGTGGAGGATCTGATAGCTTTTTACGTTATTCAAAATTTGATGGCTCTAGGTACCGTTATTTTACCACAACGTGAGAAGCATACATACATTTATGCAGATTCTTTATTATTTAATTTCTTTAAATATTACACAAGGCTCTAATATCTGGTAACAACAATTTAGTAAGAGAACCGACATTTAAAGTTTTAAGAGCAAAATGGCAAAACGAAATTAATTGCCCTTCTGAGCTAACGCCGTTTAGGTTAAAAATATCTACCATAAACTATTAGCATAGAACAGAACTAACTATTGAAAATGCAGAGAGGAAGAGAAAGGTACATGGAATAACCACAAAGATAGCAGAAAATATTGTAGAAAAGGCAAAGCCTAACTGCTGCCCAGGAATGGCATGCGGATTTTTTGGCTCCCAAACTGCGGCTCCCAATCTTTATGCTGCCCTTTGGCCCCATAAATGCGAGACGTTCGCAGCAAGTGTTAGTTCTATTTTTGAAATATATCTGCATTTTAAAATAGAACCCATATAATGATACATTTCTTCATCAATCAGTAATTTACTTTCTTTAACTGCATTCATTATGACCATAATTATGTAACATATGTCACAATATCTACCTTATGTAGTTGTCAGAGTAATAAAGAAAATGGCAAATAATTCTATTTCTTCGAAATACTTTCATGGTCATGTTACTGTTAGAGGAAGTGATGACTATTGGGACGACATTAAAAAAATTAAAAATGCACTTAAATATTTTTTCTTTGAGGTTTTTGTGGTATGTCAGGAAATTTTTAACTTACGGTCCTTCTATGTAATCTCTCTGCTTCTCAACAGCTGCGGTTCAGTATCTCGAAAAATTTACTGAACATTTAGAATGCTTTTTTTATTTAGTCCTTAGATAGTTTGGATTAAAGCTGAAGGAACCTCCTTTCGAGAGGAAATGTTCCTCTAAGCCTTTTATCAATTTGAAAAAGAATTTCAAATCCACTTGATTCATGGGTAAATTTTATGATGGATGAGGTAAAACTTTCCACTCGTACTTGGTCAGCAGATCTGTCACTGCTTTCCCAAGTATGGACTCTCATTAGAGTTGTAGGGATTATTTTAATTTTCTAATAATTATTTTTTAATTTTGAAGCCCTTTCCTTTAAATTCTTGTTTTCCACCTACAGCTCATTACTAGAATGAGTTTTCAGTATCGTGTTTTGTGAAGTAGAACCAGTATTTAATAGGAAGTTCAGTCACTTTCGTAGAAGAGCTCAGAAGCCTCAGTAGAGAGCGTTCTGGCTTCGGGCCATGTCGTTACTTTAATCCTATCGTACTACGTTTTCCCATTATCTTACGTCCTTGTTAATATTCGCCGGTAAAGTTAATCACGGGCCAACTCGGTTAGTTATCTTTGTACAGCTCCGGCTAAAATTTAGCTAGTTAGAATTAGTTTAGTTTCTTATTTTCTATCTTAAGTTAAAACCCAAGTGAAGATTTTCCTATAAGCCCGAAAGAGGTCGATTGTTATCATTTCTTTGAGTGAATAATAGGGTATTTTAACCCTTCCTTGGACTTGTATTTTATAGTTGTAAGAAGACTAGCGAATAGTCGCTAGACTCTTTTCTAAAGTTCAAGTAGCCAAGGACACGTAAACTTACTGAGTTTTATGAAGTTGAAATGAATTGTTCATCCCTAACCATGTAAAGTGGTTTTCTGTACAAGCCACTCATGGTAATATGCTGCAGTCGCATTTTTTTAGCATGGAATTTTATCTTCAGTTGTGATTCCTTTGTATTCCTAGATAGAGGTAACTATTTACTTTACCTACGGTTATGCAGCTCGAAATTTTTGAATGGATTAAGAGAGATTTCAACTCTTGGTTTAAAGTCTCTAATTCATGTTTTGTCAATATCAAGTATTTGAGACACAAAAGTTTCACGTTTATTATCAATTCATTGTCTAATAGTGTTGCAGCAATCAGTGAGTGGCCCATAGGGCAAAAGTTTTCTTTTCTTAAAGGCATCTATCTTAAAATACGGTACGCTGGTGATATCGTTATAGCTTGTGGTATTGGCTCCTACGTGTCCCAAAGATCTCCCTTCCTTTTAGCTCTCCATAAATATCACACTTCTTTCCTCAAGTGGTATTTTTGTTCTCCTGGTCTTTAGTGCTCTTGTACCCTGACGCATTTTTTGATGAAAGCAAGTAGCCCAGCGGGAAGACTGTAGATCCACTCGCTATCTGATTACTTTAAGCCATTCACTGAGAAATTCTGTCACAGTTCTGCCACGTAGACATTCAGTTTTAATGTACGGTCTTTGATTTCCTATAGACAGAGCACCCGAGATGCCTACAAATTCTACTTAAAACGCTTCTCATTTCAAAATGTAGTACTTCCTAAAACTGAAATGTACTCTTACTTTTGCCTTAAATACTCAAGTGCAAATAATGCAAATATTTATAGACTGCTTCGCAGTTTAAGGTTATCAGAAATTAACTTTCGACTTCTAATAGAGAATGAAAATTATACTTATCAAGACTGAGTGGAAGAACTGTGACTGTCTCACTAAACTTACAAGTTAGCGAAGTAGAATCTACTAATCTTTTTAAAGCTAGAAACATGAAAACACAGCTGTCTTCTGTGTCTGTCTGCTGTCTAACTGTGTATGCTTCCAGTTAAGAATACGGTAAAAAAGGAGAAAATTTTTTAGATTCTCCCATTTAAAGAGTGAATAGGGAGGCAGAACGCAGTCGCCAAATCCAGGTGGTGACGAATCGTCATCCTTCACATTTTAGTTGATTGATGCATGATTCAGATAGCTGTGTTTAGTTCGGAAGCCACTCGAATAGAGTTACTTTTTATATTTTTTGGAAACAAACACGAAAAATCAATTGCGCTCTCACAGAGATTCGAACTCTACCTTTCGACTGTTATCCGGATGTAAGCGGTAAGGAAGAAGAAAATTCCTTACCGTGGTCCAAACTCAAACAGTTTCATATAGAAATGTATTACATTACTTTTGATTATTACGTAAGAGAAAACAATGGAAATATAGGGAAAAAGTTATATACATTATGTACAAAGAACAGAATTCTTTATTTTTCAAATAAGATATATCATTGCAAATGCACTATTTAATAACTAATATGAGATCTGCCAGGTACTTCATTACACTTGACATCCTTCTTCTGTAACCATATTTTAAAGCTTTTTGGGATCATTTATTATTATTAATGAAGGTAGATAATTTCTATATACGTTTTGAAACGGACTGGATTCCAAAATAATATAAGTAACATTGGCATAGAACCTATCACTTGGACATGTGTAATATTTTATATTAAATCTTCTATGACAATGGAAAAAAGCCTGCAATTAGAAAGAGCTTGATTCAGGTAGCTGTTTTAAGTAAATCTTCTTGAAAACGTTTGTGGTTCTAATAATATATGAATATTCCTTCACATCATCAGTGGCAGGCCGTGGTTCTTACAGAAGAGGGTTAAATATGAAGAAAAATTATAATCCTGTCTGAAACAAATGGATGGATAGCGGTAGTGGTCAGAGATGAAATTCACTACTAGTGTTTATTTATATTCTTAGAAAGATTGGTCATTTTCAAATGTGATCATCCTAGGGAGGTTATCTTCAAGACACAGTTGATTGTAGTTTGAATACAAAGATTAATAATATAATTTGAAGAATATAATAACTTCAATTATTGGTATAAGAGTTCAATAATGGTTAATATGCTTTGATAAATTTATGAAAATCGGATAAAGACGGGAAATCAGAATGATCATACCATAATAAATAAATAATATTTTTAATCTGATGAATTTCATAAAAAATAAAAATTAGTTAAAAACATTTCATTTCAAAGACCGCAAGAGCAACAAAAAAGATTGCTTCTTAGTTTTATCCTTAATAATATTAAACATGTAACATAAGGTAACAAAAGAAACCTGGACAATAATCTCATTTAAGATATTTCTAACATCAAAAGAAGGAAATTTACTAACACTTATCTCATTACAGAGGCTTAAAGTATTAGTATCCTGTACAAATTTGAATTTTGTTAGATATTGTTATCTATAAATCCTCAAAGGGTGTTATTTTTCTAAAACACACTGAATAAAGACGATTTTAAAAAACAAACTCTATTTTTTAATCAAATTGCAACGAATGCTTTTATCGAAATTTGAACAAGTAATCAAACCATTGCTAAATGTTTATGCATTTTTACATCCTTAATCTTTTGTTTACGTAATTAATATACCTCGAATGAGTAATTAATTTTTAAAATGAAAATAAAAAGAGATCGGGAGAGTTTTTTCGCATATGATCTGGTATATCTGCTCTCTATTCCATTTATAAAAAATTTCTTTAAACAACACAGTTCATGTTTAAAAAGGGAAAATTTTTTCCAGATAACAAACGTTCATTATAATAAAAAAAACGACCGAAAAAACATCTTCGTTTAATTAAAATTGGAAAATTTTATTAATTCGTCCCCAAAGAGCTTTAATGCACTCACGTAAAAGTCTTCTAAATTCACGAAACCATTTCCATTTATCCCATTTTCCCAGAAAAAGCTATTTGCTCTTTGTTATTGTTATTATTATTCTAGTTTACATTTTTAAAATTTGTTTCTTTATTGTTAGCCGATTATTTCCTAATATGACACCATAATTATATTAATGTATATGCAAAATGCTTGATATTTTTCATTTAAGTTGCAATCTTGCTTGTTCTTAATCTAGGATTTTATACCTCAAACTCTGCCATTTTTTAACCTCCCAATATGCATGTATGCGTATCTAACTGAAATTAGTTTATAGACTATAGGATGACGATTCTAAAGAGAGGAGAAACTTGAAGAAAGCACAATATTTTTCCAAGCCAGCGTGCAATATTTTTATACGAAATGATTCTTCCTGATGCTTTCGATTTCATTTCCATTAATATATACTGAATCAAAGATATTTTATATACTGTTTGAAGATATTTTGAAAATATCAAGAAAACTCTTCTTTTTCTTTATACCTGTTCGTTTACATGTCACGCGAATTCCCAGATTTGAGTTAGCATTAATTTGTGAAAGTGACCTCATGAACATGACATTAGCATTTAGATGCTGGTTGGAATGCTGGCGGACGGATTAGCAGCGTCTAGCCCTAGCATGGTATATGCTTCACGCATGCGCAAAGAATTCGTTGGCGATATTGGTTGACATCTGTTATACAGAATTGGCGATGTATCATGAGATTAGCAACTGAAGACGTTGTTATTCCACTAAATTTTTTCACGTCGCAGAAGTTAGCCCGAATAAGAAGCTTGAAGCGTTTAAGAAGTTAAACTGTTGCTTATTTCGTATATCTAGCGTGATTAGTATGAAAGGTAATTTTGTATGTTTGGAATGTTCGAAGACCTATTTTCGATTGCCTTTTGGATTACCACTAAGGTAAGGTAATGTAATCAAGAATACGAAACGAAAGGACCAAAGTATGTTATTTTGCTGAGTGCCTGTTAAAAGATGAACTTTTATGATAACTAATATGAAATAAAAAAAGAAAATCTGAAAGGTTTCAGATTTTAAATTACGCCCAAAGCGGCGTTTTTTTAACATTTTGTATGTTACCTTTATTTATTAAAAATCATGTTCTTCGCACTTAAACCATAAAATTCAGTTAAAGAACAATATCGCAAAATAATTTTAAGCTGACCATATCTTTAGAATTTCCTATACACAGTCTCGAGCGCTGGAGATCACACATTTTGCAGCACTTCACTTATGTATCACTAAAGTCTGAATTTTGAATTCATCGCCAAGCCAAACATACATAGATGTTCTTTGAACAAGCGACGAAAGTTACCATGTTGAAAATATGCCTATTGCGCATGTGTGAAGCATAAACCATGCTAGGGATAGACGCTACTGTAGCATAAATGTTTGCGTAGTTTCCTCCATGTGTAACTTAAATATTAGCCAGTTTCTCGTATAGTTAGTTCTCTACGAAGGTAACCTCCTCCTTTTAGATAACAGCTTTTGGTTTGTTTAATATAATAAACCAAAGAAACATTTTTAGAGGAGAACAAATCTTAAAAAATAATTACTGAAAAAATTTATTTCTCTGGCTAAGGGCAAATAGGGCAAATCGTAATGCAGCTTAAAATGAATCCAGGTTGAGATTTCTAGATTGAATACGGCTTTATAATTTTTAGAAATATTTATATTTTATTTTGTAATGAAAGAACATAACTGAACGTCTTTTCTTCAGAGATGAGAGAGAAATCAATATCACCCATTCTTTCCCTTTCAAATTTATATTCTCTTGTTTAACGCCCATTATTCTGCCTGAGGAAGCGAGAAGAGATTTTTGATTTTTTTGTAGCAAGCACAAATTTGTCAACTGCAGAAGAATTTATGATTTCTCATTTGTTGAAACAAATCATCCACGGTGATCTACTCGAAAATGTCCTGTTCTTGCCAAAACAGTTCTTAGGAAGGGAGTCCGTATCAGTCGAGAAGTCCAGAATTTATATTTCATTAAGCATACTTTTTTGAGGTAATTTTCACAGTAGAAAATCAAAACTTAACTTGTTCACGTAGCAGCTGGACTCTAATTGATAGATCATCAACAACTTTCTCCAAATACGCGAAAAATGGCAGATTACATTTTTGATGTTTTGCCAAGAAAGTAACAGATTAAAAAAAATCATTTAGACTCCATAGAGATTTGTACGGTAAGATAGTGCCCCATGTTATCATATTTAAAAGTGCTAGGGTTGGAAAGTTCAACAAAAATCATACTTAACCCTTTGCGGCACGGTGTGCCCGGTCTGGGCACACCTAAAATTTTGCCTGTGTACACACAGAAAAATTTAATGAAAAAGGTTTTATATATTACTATCGGTTTCTTTTGACCTTCTTTATTAATACTAGATGGCATCACAGCAAAAATCTTTCCATACATTTCAGCCATGTTTAGTTTTTTAAGACCCACATTTTTCAAAGAAATCTTCAAGATTTTTTGAAGATATAAAATGAATTGTTTGAAAAGAAATTTCTCTGTTATTTTCAAGGCTGTATGCTGACCTCTTTTTCCTATATTAGTTTTAAATTTTTACCTTGATATCTTTCCTAATATCTAACGAAAAACCGCTGGTGAGCCCGGAATGGGCACACTGCGCCGCTGGGGCTGCACATAGATTTCTTCTTTTGTTTGTTTCTGGAAGGCTAAGAAACTGTTGGGGTGTTTTTCTGAAGGTTAGGGGTAATTTTATCAGTTAGCTCTTTGATTTTCACTAGAGTAGTGCTTTTTTTCTTCCGATTTTGCTGAAAGAAGTTTCCTTCGCTACGATTTGATAGTTTTAAGTTGTAGATGTTTATTTAATTTTATTTCATAGATTACATTTTCTTAATTGTAGGTATAATATTGGTTAATTTTTTCTGATTTTTAATTATTTTGAAAATGGATCGGAGAGGCCTGACCATTTCTGAAGCGCTGAAAATGCTAAATAAATTGCCGTCAGATAGCTAACTCTTCTGGGCTCTCTCCTAGAGATGGAAAAATCTGGAACACCTATGCAGAAGAGAAAACTTAAACTCAAGATGCCCTTCGTTATAAAGAAACGAGTTTCTGAAGAAATTAAGTTTAGTAACGTTGAATACATACCAGTCAAGGGTGTGAGAAGAAGGTGTGCGTATTGTAGCACTAAACGGGAGCCCCACAGATCTCGGTACATGTGCAAAACATGCAATGTTGGGCTGTGCTTTTTTAAAGGTGGTGTCGCTTGCTTCGAAAAGTACCACCACAAAAAAAAAATAGACGAAAGTATAACTATCAAATGTAAATAATGTTAATTTCATATAGCCAAGTTATTTTGTTCATTTTTACGCATGTCATTATATAACCAAGAAGAGTTTCTTTTTAATTTTTTATTTTTTGGGGGGGGGTGTAGAGTAGCAGAACTTCTCATGGTGCACCCTGGGTAATGCCAAATCTGCTACAATTATCAGAATCTAGTGTTTTTAATCGTTTTAAATCATCTTTTACTCTATTATGGGCTTCCCAGCAATGGCCGCCTCAGTGCTCTATCCGAAGCTCATTCAATCAGTGTGCCCGCTCTGGGCCCACCCTCAGAATTAATTTATTATGAATTATGTTTACAAAATTTTACCCGTGTACTCATCTGGGCCTGCTTAGACTGCCTACCAATTTTTTTATTGAAATTCCAACTTTAAAAGGTAGCGTGCCGTAAAGGGTTAAATGTCATTTCAGTAGAAACTCCAAATATAGGGACAAGTTAGAACTATACAGGTATTCAGAAAATTCGACTGCTAGGATATCTTTTTTTTCCTATAGGCTAGATATTTACTGTGATGTAAAACAAAGATTTTTATTTACTTATTTTCGTCTATGTTAATTTTTAATTTATTTTGATAAGGATTATTTAGTTAAAATATAATAAACAATTTTTTTTTCCCAAGACAAAAACAAATACACACATTTCTCAACTAAATTAAAGAAACGAATTTGTTTTTTATTTGCCCAAAGACATAGACCATTTCTATTCCTATGAAATTAATGTAATAATTAAATATTTTTTACGTAGATAAGTTGTAAAACTAAGTAAAAAGCAGTCAACCTATAAGCAGCAGATGATTGCTTTGCTGTTGATAATCATTGGGTACATATTAAAAAATATTGTAAGTAAAGTCACTCGTTCACATTCACCTGAACTAAGTCAGAGCTTCTAAAAAACACGAAACTTTCTAATGGTTGCCTTTTTATACACTGGTGTGCCAAAATTAAGGACGAGATGGTTTTTTCAATATAACTTTGTACAAAAGCTTTCCAAATCAACACATTTAATACCGTAAGATTCCCAATACGTAAGGACATGAGTAATGTAAGCAACACTTACTAAAAGAGAAATCAGAGGGATAAAAAGAAGCTTTATTGAAAAAGTAGCATGGAGCGCAATGCGACTGAAGGCCGAAACATCCCTGTGATGGGTGTCCAGCAAGAAACATCCAGTCTTTAATAGGCGATATGATCTCCCCTGACTGCTAGGCAGGTTTCACATCATTTGTGCATGCTGGATATGTGGTTGTTAATGAGCTGTTGAGACACTGCTGCTCGTTCCTCTTGTAGCACCAATCGCAGTTTCGGAATCGTTACTGGCGATAAGTTACGTGCTGCCACGGGTCTCCCTAGTAAGTTCCGTACATGCTTGACGGGATTTAGATCCAGAGACCTTGCCGACCAATCCATGTGTTCAATATCTTCACTCTCCAACAGCTCTTCGACAGTAACTGTGCGATGAGGTGGAGCGTTGTCGTCCATGAAGAGGAACTGAGGACCCATAGCCCTTGTGAAAAGACGCATGTAAGGAAGAAGAACCTCGTTACAATAGCAGTCCCAGGTGACGAACCTCCTTGGGAGATATGAAGGTCGGTCCGGCTACCAAGCATTATGTCTGCTCGAACGAGAACTCCGCGACCTCCAAAACAGTCCCTTTTGATGATGTTGAAGGGGTTATTGCGTGTTCCCCGCTCTGTCCAGATGTGTATGTGTCTAGAATCGCAACTCAGACTAAATCTGCTCTCATCTGTAAAGAGTACTCGTCCCCATTCATTGTCTCTCCAATTCCGGTGTTCCCGGCACCACAGAGAACGCCTTCTCCGATGGGCAGGCGTTAGAGGTACACACCGTACAGGGCGTCGTGCAAACAGACCACCACCGTGCAGTCTTCTGGCCACGGTAAAACGCGATATCGGTCGTCCAGTCGCCTGTGTCGTGTGTCTAGCGATTTCTCCTGCTGTCTGCCGCCTGTTTCTTCTGGCCTGTAAGGCAATATACCGGTCATCTGCGGGTGTGGTTCCTCGTGGACGACCACTACTAAACCTCGGATAGCTGTTCCTGTAGTTTGAAATTGTCTCCAAAGTCGTGAAACCGAACTCTGCATTCCGAACTCTGCAGCCACACTTGTCACACTGCGGCCTTCCTCCAACTTCCCAATGATTCGACCTCGGATAAAAGCATCCAGATGTCGTCTAACAGATTGATTATTCGCCATTTCTCGCTGAGGCTGCAACTCGGTGTGATTTTAACTGCTATACGGCGTGCAATCTCTTTGCCAGCAATACTGATTTTACACCGACAACATGCTTTATACTACTCAGACAGTCCCCCATTACTTCTACCTGCATATCTGCGCGAAGTGAAGTTTCTTCCAGGATCAGTAGCCAGAGTAGCCGCCATTGTTGGAGATCACCGCTGCCACACACCTCGGCATTGATTCAAAAAGACTTTGGATGTGCTCTTGGGGTACAGCAGACCAAACATCTTCCACACGTTGCCAAAGTTGATCTGGTGTGGCAGCTTGGAATGTAATCTTGATAAATCGTTCAGCAACCATGGACCACATGTTTTCTATCGGCGAAAGATCCGGAGAGCTAGCCGGCCAGGGAAGCAATTCAATCTGGAGATTGACGAAGAACCCTTGGAAAATGCGTGCCACGTGTCGCGCATTACCCTATTGAAATATGGCTGTGGGCAAGCCCTGAAGGTAAGGAAGGACAACTGGCTCCAACACCTCGGAGATGTAGCGCTGGCTGTTTAAAGTACCGGCAATGCGTACTAGAAGAGTGCGAGAGTGATATCCAATACCGCCCCATACCATAAGAACGGGTGCAAGACAAGTGTGGCGGTGCATAACGCAGCTGTTCAGTATCTTCTTTCCACGGTGTCTCGAATCCGACCATTGTGGTGTTGCAGACAGAAGCGTGACTCGTCAGTAAAGACAATTTCATTCCATTCTGCCGCCCACATCCTTCTTATCGCACCATTGGCAGAGGAGACGTCTGTGGTTCTGCGTCAAAGGTAGACGAAGCAATGGACGTCTTGCGGACAGACACTGTCCTGTAAACGGCGTCGAATGGTACGCGCAGATACTGGATGATGCCTTACAGACTGAACGTGCTGTGCTATGGTTCGTGATGTGACTGAGCGATCCGTCACTGCCATGCGCACAATGTTCCTGTCATCACGTGAAGTGGTGCACTGAGGTGGATGTGATCGAACACGTCGGTCCATCGTACCCTCCTGCATCCGACGGTCACATATCCGCATTACAGTTGTTTGGTTTCGTCCAACACGACTACCGATTTCCCTGAAAGATAATCCACACTCTCGGTAGGCCACTATCCTTCCTCTTTCAACTCGGATACTTGATCAAACGATGATCGCTGTTTACTTCGGGCGTAATTGATCGTTTTTTTGAAAAAACCACAAGCAAAACACAATTGCCAAACTTGAAATCGTCGAAAACTCCAAGCGTTAAATAGCGCTTTGAAGTGGCGCCACAGGCGCGCGTGTTGTGCGTGTGCGCTGAAATTCTAATCATTTGCATATCTCACCTCCGCTAATGCATGTTGTAAATTTCATGTTATTTGTATGCTTTCTTCAGGGTGTTGCATTTACGGTGGCGAAGGTTAATCATAATAGACATACAGCGCATGGTACTCAGCTTTAGGTTTCGAAGTAAACTCCATCAGCATCCAGCACACTTTGCCAACGTTCTTGTAGCCGTTCATTACTCTGACTACAAAACTTGGGAATTTTGGATGAAAAAACGAAATCCACAGGTCTACCTTCATTGTTGAAGGATTTCTCAGGAAGGTGGCTTTCCAGGGAATAGAACAGTTGAAGCTTTGTGAGCCCCAGATCCAACAAGCATAAATTTAGTTTTGGTTTGTTTGATTATAACACAGCACTAGAGGGCTATCTTCTTAAACGAAGAGATGCCTTCGTGAAGGATTTCAAAAGGCAAATTGGCTCGTATACACGTTACACATGGAGAAAAAAAAAGAAAAAGCCGGTAAAGCTAACACGTTCACCAAGCTTCGAGTCCTGGACGATCTTTCACTGTTCACAGCGATTTTGCAGCTCGGGTCCATGGTGGGCCACTGAGAGCACAGAATCTTCCATTCAAGTCGCTGAATGATATCACTGATCATCCTTGCTGCGTGTGGTCTTACTCCCTCGTGAAAGGACAGCACACCCTTGCGTTTAACGAACTCTGGTTTCTTCTGCGGAACGCATTTGCACGCGTTGCAACTACTGTTAGTACAGGTTCTCATTGAAGGTGTGGCTTGGTGGTAGTAGCTCGTAATACACCACTTGAGGACTAGTTTACCAAACACGCATATGGTCTTACAGAATGCAAAGATGGTTTTGAGGTGAGAGGCATACGGTCACGTGGTCGAAACGAACTTCTAGTAAGTTTGAAAGCGTCATACTGAACTCTTACTGTTTTCTCGCAAACCTCAATGCTTTCGACAAGTCCAGCTGCGCTTTTCTTTTACGGCCTCGTCATCAACACCTGTTTTCACTCAATATAGGATTCATCTGAAAGGCTTAGATTTCTTGAATTGAATTTCTGAAACCAGTTCCTCGCGATGCATTCATTCATGGCATTCTCACGAAATGCCTGACATACTTGATAACTGGATGCGATTCACCTTAAAGTTATACAGCGAATAACCTCGAATGAGCTGCTTCGATACTTCCGTTTCTTTTCGACACTATACAAGCTGAGATTACTGGGTGTGTGCAAAACATCTCTATTAGTGCAGACCAATGGTTACACTAAATTTCCATCCCTTTTCCTGCGCGCGAGTCTCTCTTGTTATTATTATTATTATTATTTTAGTTCAAAGGGGCTTTGTCCCCGAAAGACTATTGTTTTCGTTTTGCGATTTTGCGTCAGAAACATTAAATGTAGGTTCACTTTTCAAACTGTTGCCACCAAATATTGCAGCCTTGTATTATATTTAAAGAAATTGAATAATGGAAAATGTGCATAAATGTATATATGTTTCTCGCATTGCGATAAAATGACGGTACCTAGAGCCATCCAATTTTTAGTGACGTAATCCTATTGCGAATATGGGCATCTCGAAGCCCAAATTTGAAATTTGGAATTTGCTTTATTATCGATTTCATATTTCCTAAAACTTTGATGAATTTTTGATTAACAATCTCAAAGATTTCAAAGCGAGCAATGACAACGTTGTACAGAAAAACCATTTTTATCTCCAGCGCCTGAGAGTCTGTATCGGAAATTCTATAGATATGCTCAATTTAAAATTATTTTGAGATATTGCTCTTGAACTGAATTTTATGGTTTAGGTGCGAAGAACACGATATTTAATAACTAAAGGTAACACGCAAAACATTAGAAAAACTCCCCTTTGGGCGTAATGTAAAATCTGAAAGCTTTCTTTCTTTCTTTCTTTCATCCTTCTGCTTTTCTTCATCAAATGGACATGAAAAACGCGTAAGAACTTATTTCAATTACTTTTACCAAGTTTGTCAAACCGTTTAATTTAAATCAACAATAATTTGTAGAGATTTACATTTATTTGAAATAACCCGTTAAATTTAATTTTAAGCTCTTTTCTATAAGCCTTCATTCCCCTAACTATCAGTGCCAGAATATTTAAATTTGGTATCGCGCGTAAGGAATTCAAATTCTACCAGCAGGAGAAAAAGCTTAAATATCGAGTTCTAAAATTGAAGAGTCTGGGAAAACTCTATGCGTGTTTGTAACGCAAACTTCGGCTTAGCATTTATTGCTGGTTAGACGTGGCTTAACAGCTATTATCTTGCTGGCACTAGACTCATCTACGCGCTTAGGGATACTGGATTGTATGAGATCTGTAGTTTAATTCTACTACTTGTTAATATCTTGAATTCTACTGTTTCTGTTACCGCCCAAGCAGAGGCGTAGTATGTTAGCGTCGAGTCGACGCATTGTTAATAAGAGTATAATAAAGGGTAGTTTTAACCCTTCTTCTGTGCAGTCACTATTTCCCAGATTTCACACAAGAGTTAGACAGAAGAGCTCTACAAATTAAAAACTGCAAATAAATTACTGACAACAAGATTAACATTATTTTGACGATAAAGAACAAAGATACTCAGAGGGTGTATTTCTGGATTATTACTAAGGATTCGCTGTACGTATTATTTGGAATATTTGAAAACATTTTTGAATTTAAACCAATTTTTTCAAGAAATCAATACACGATAACGATTCTAAGTATGACAAAGAGCAGAACACAAATAAAACAATTTATAATTCACAATAACGATTCTAAATAAGACAAAGAACATAATGCACATAACAAAATTTATATATTTTTATTTTTTAATTCGTACAACTATGAAACTTCCAGTCTATTGCTTGAAGAAACTTAAAATGAATAGAAAAAAATGTTGCAAATTTTGTCAACGTTAGAGGCAACTTGTTAATTACATACCATGATCAAAATGATAGTTACTAGTACACGAAAAGTCCGAAAAAGTAACAAGACTCTCTCTTCATACTTCTACAATGCATTAACATTTTATGTTATTAATAATACTACGGGGAAAGAATTTGGAAATGAAGCAGCGCTTACGTTAACATTGAGACTATAGGAATTTATATTTATTTTAAATAATCAGTTAAATTTAATTTGAAATTCTTTCCTATAAGCCTTCATTCCCCTGATTGTCAGTGCCCAAATATTTAAATTTGGTAACGCGCGTAAGGAATGCAAATTCTATCAGTGGGAGATGGTAACGCAAGCTTCGGCTTAGCATTTTATTACCGGTTAGACGTGACTTAACAGCTGTTATCTTGCTGCCACTAAACTCATCTACGCGGTATAGGATACAGAATTGTGAGCCCTGTAGTTTAATTCTACTACTTTTTAATATCTTGAATTGAGTTTTGATTCTAATGTTTCAGTTACCGCCCAAGCAGAGGCATAGTATGTTAGCATCGAGCAGACGCATTGTAATTAATTTAAAGAGTTTAATAAAGGGTAGTTTTAACCCTTCTTCCGCGCAGTCACTATTCTACAGACTTCACACAAGAATTAGACAGTAGAACCCTACAAGATAATTAAATTTTCAAAAGCATTTGATATTAGTTGTTATGTTTGACTCAGCAAAAAAATAAACATTTTCAATATGTACTATAGTATAGAATGAAAACTAGAATACTTTTTATTTATTTATTTATATCATACACAAGAAACTGCATTTGTAAAATAAAAAATATAATCAGACTTGAGCTAATTCTAATTAAATTGTTTTCCTAACTTTAGAGTATGAGGGAACGGCTTCAGTTGAAAAAAATTATGTCTAATGAGTTCCTGTTAATCCTTCTTTAATTTAAACACGAGCAGACGATAATCTACTTTAACTTTTCAACACTCATTATCCAGTTGCCTCTTTTCAAAACTTAGGAAATTTGCATGTTGTGAGGAGCTTTTGGTTACGTGAAGAGACTAATTGGTAGAAATAAATGTCTTTCGATAACATGAAATAAATTAAAATAAATGCACAAGAAAAATCAATGGATAGTCTGATTAGCGATACTAATAGATTGACTCCTTACGTCTTGGAATAACAGTTATCATTACTAAGGTCTTTACCGTGTCAGTAAAAAATAAATTCGGTAAAAGATATAAAATGTCTGTTCAGCTGATAATCAAAAAGGATAATTTTAAGCAAAATTTCAAGATTTTACAGTTTTATCAGAGATGAAGAAAAGCATTTTTACTAATAGCATTTAAAAAGCATTGCTACTAGTAATTAAAATAGATTTCCATAATGGAAGAACCAAATTAAGAAAAAGTCGTTATATTGTTGAAATTTTGATATGAAACTTACAGTGTCTCACAAAAGTGATGGGTCACTTGTGCTTTACAAAAGGAAACCGTAATAAAAATAATTAAAAAAACATATAAAAATTTTTTGTGGGTGTGTTTCGTACTTAAATTTAGTAACAATTATTACATAACATACATTTTCTCAAAATATTAAAATATTAATTTAATAAAAATACAATTGTTTAGAACGGAGCAAAAAATGGCTCACATAAGTGATGGAACACCATTAGACAATGCAATAAAATTCGTCTAAAATATTTTTGGGGTTTTTATTTTTACTCAAAAGCAATTGCCAATAATTTATAAAATCGTCTACATTATTTCTTTCCAGTTTGTTTCGGAAGTTTTGTGTTTTTTAGCTCTGTGCAGCCATGAATGCTAAATGAAAAGAAACTTTGCCTGAAATTCGAAAATTAGTTATTAATTTGCACATTGAACGTGGAAAATCTATTAGAGAAACTACTGAAACAGTTAACTTGAGTCATTCAACAGTTTTCAATATAATTAAACGATATAAAAAGAATCATAAGATTCAGGATAAAAGAAGACCTGGCCGACCATCAAAGCTATCCAATGGAATAAAGCGAATTATCGTTCGAAATATTAAAAAAAACATCCAAGAATGAGTGCTCCTAAAGTTGCTGCTGATTTACAAGCATTATATGGAGTAATTGTTAATCCTGAGACTATTAGGAGAGTAATTCGATCTACTGGATATCACGGTAGAGCAGCCAGGAAAAAATTCTTCGTAAGTAAAAAGAATAGAAAACTCAGACTGGCTTTCGCAAAATCCAACAAATAAGAATTTTGATTACTGGAATGAAGTTATATTTGCTGATGAGAGTAAATTTAATATATTTGGTTCTGACGGTAGAATCTTGGCGTGGAGAAAACCCAGGGAAAAATTTTGCAAACAGAACTTGGTGCCAACAGTAAAACATGGTGGAGGAGGAGTTATGGTATGGGAGTATATGTCGTCCGCTGGAGTTGGTAATCTTGTTTTTATTGACAGTATGATGGATCAGTACAAGTATATTGGCATATTAAATCAAAATTTGAAATCTTCAGCACGAAAATTGAACCTTCGTAACGATTTTAAATTCTACCAGGACAATGATCCCAAGCACACTGCTTTGAACGTTAGACTCTGGCTGCTGTATAACTGTCCTGAAATAATAAAAACACCACCAATCTCCAGACTTAAATCCCATAGAGAATATTTGGCAAGAATTGGAATCAAGAATTCGCAAACACACCATTTCTTCAAAACAACAATTAAAATCGGTGCTTCAAGAAGAATGGGGTAAAATCACTCCAGAAATCACAAAAAAATTATTCGAATACATCCCAAGTCATGTTTTAAAAGTAAAAGGAAATCCAATAAAATATTAAAACCTTTTAAAAAGTAAAATTTTTGGATAAATATTTGGTGGAAAAGTAAGTGTCCCATCACTTATGTGAGCCATTTTTTGCTCCGTTCTAAACATTTGTATTTTTATTAAATTAATATTTTAATATTTTGAGAAAATGTATGTTATGTAATAATTGTTACTAAATTTAAGTATGAAACACACCCACAAAAATGTTTACATGTTTTTTTTAATTTATTTTACCACAGTTTCCTTTTGTAAAGCACAAGTATCCCATCACTTTTGTGAGACACTGTAGGTAGCTTGAATTCTAAATATATTAAAGAAATAATTCAAATAATATTAAACCTTTAATATTAAGTATTTTTACATATGCTAGATACATAATCTAAGAAGTGAAACAAAGAAGTCTGGAAAAATACATGTGTTCTTCGACAATGTATTTTTGTGATAACTAGTAGAATGCATTCTATTGTATTCCGTAACAAAAATCTAATACTTTTGTACAATTGCTAAAAATGTTTGGTATCATTTCGTTCCATAATGTTTAAATAAAACTCATCATTTCCGTAATGATACATTCAAACATCATGTTTTAAACATTTTTTTTTCAAACTGATCAACATTCGTGTAGCTAAATTCTCTACATTTCATTATAAATTATTTAAATTTTTCCTAGTCAATGTTCCTTGCATTATTTCTATTTTTATGAAGCCTGACGAGAGAAAATAAACATTTCCACCATTATGTTTGAAAAGATAATTTATTCCCATGTGAACAAGATTCATATGTATTTAAAGATGGCCATGCATACTTCCAAGAAAAATTTTCAAAAAATTTCAATATAATATATTTCGAAATAAAATATAGAAATTTTTAACAATTAGTTAAATGTAAAATATTAATTAAATCGAGTTCATCGCTTTAAGTTTTTCAAATCGCATTTCCTTAGAAAAACCTAATAAATGCTTGAAATCGAGAAAATCGTTAAATCTGAATATTCCGTCGACATACACAGTTCGTTAGTATTTGTAAAAATTCCTTTGAGGAGGTTTCTTTGAATTCTATATGGTATCTCGAAAAAATAGCGTATAACAAAACAAAGGCTTCTGAACTGTGGCCTGTGAACAGTTTCCGGATCCTAATTTCAGTTATAAAGTCATTACAAGAGCAAACTATGGAACTTGTCAGTGCTACAAACATTGATAAATTAGGCAACGCTTCAAAAAAGGTCAGGTTTTATATGCTACGTTTGATAACTTCAGCACTGTTTAAACTAAAAATTATGGTTTTCTAATTAGGCGGAAAATGTAACTCATCTCGACAGAAGAAGCACACTCTTTAGAAACTGACAATAAAATGGTGCAGTTTTTTTAAAGTATACTCCAATAACTGCTGCAGGTCTGTCACTTCATAAAAAAGTTAAAAATTCAGTAGAACTAGATTTGTGCAAGGTTGAAATTTGAAAAAATAAATAAAAGCGACAGCTATATGTAATTTAATTGTGGGTTTTAATCTATTGGTCTGCAGTTGGCAATTGCGTTACTTTTAATTTTGGGGATACTTTTGTTTTTTATTTTAAAGACATTTACTCCCATTCTAACAGCATTTTCAGTGAATTTTTAGGTCATCAAAATTCGAACTCGGGCTATCATTTATTTCCTTGAATTTATAAATATTACTTGCTCACATGTACTCTTAATGCTTAATAGAATAAATCATACATTATGTTCAAACGTTGCAGCAATATTTTCACAAGCAGAAAGGATGCAGATGAATCGGTTTATAATTATTGCACATTACATATATATCAAATGTTTATGCGTTTAAAATAATTGCAAAGAAAGTTGGTTTTATATTAAGTGAAACCAGATTGTAGGGTCATTAGTTTATATCGATGCTGGAACGGGGAAACGTGCAGTGACCTCCCCAGTATTTGAACTCAGACTTTCCAAATACGCTTCGAACGTACTTCCAGTTACAGCACGAAAGCATGCGGAATGGAGGGAGAAAATACCTTGTATGGTCATATTCATAAATGAGCGGGAGAGGTTTGCGAAGTGATAAATATTAATGTACCATGATCAGAAACATATTAATAATATATAATTAGTATTACTATATCTAAGATCATGACAGCTCTTGTACCTTCAATGCGCAGTAATTATTTTTTTATGTAGAAGAGGTTTTTCCCGCAACAGCAATGTATTACTTGAGAAAGTTTTTCGTTATATTTAAGGATTCAAAATATATAGAATAAACCTGTCATCTCTGATTTTATGAATTTGAATTTTTCCTCAGAGTTTTATTATCCTGAAGTTTATATTAGATTTCATTTTGTTATGAGCTGACTCGATGAAAGAACAGTCCTTTTTGAAGCACCTGGCTTCCATGATTTGCGGACAAATCGCATTTGCTTACATGTTTGTAAATGGATGTGTTGAAAGCTAAGTATACTCAGTTTAGAAAATTATTCACATGAGTGTTAAATCATTATGAAAGATTTAAAAACACTTTCGAAGATCAAGGAGGATCGAAAGCTTTCGAAATCAAACTTGTTGGAAAAGAAAACAAAAAATAGTAGAAAGTGAGGATTTAGTTCGAAATGAATTATTTCGTTTGAAAAAAGCACAGATGTGATAAATAAAGAATTTTATGATTCTGAAATGTATACTGAAAAATGGAAAAGCAATAAGATCCATGTTTCTTCTTCAATTCTTTTAGTTGATGTAGATCATACCTCCGCTATTTCCTTAAAAAGCGTTTCTAAAAACACAGTTCTGAGATATCTTAAGCTACAACTCGTAAAATCGGTTTAGTGCCCTTACTTTTATGACATTTCTGACTATTATAAATAAATTAAATCTTCTGTTACAAGGCAGTGATATAAGTGTATTTAAAACGCAAGAAATGATGGAACCTGTAGCGGAAAAGTTCAGTTTGTTAACCTTTCATGCAGAAGCAGAAAATTATAATGCTTTTATGAAGCTAATTGAAGTACAAAAAAATGCAATATTAGTTCCCTGCTTGACAAAATTTCAGTTACTATCAACAAGCATCTGATAGGACTGCAGACAAATCAGAAAGAAGATTATCCTCCGGTTCATAGAATTAAAGCATAGATAAGGAAACCTTCCACAATCAATACAGAATCTGAGGCTAAATCATTCATTAGGTTGAGATATTAAATCCATAATTAAATTCTCTTGTGATGCAGTGCTTATAAGCGCTAAAAGACAGATTCCACAAAATATCATTGCCTGATATGGGGCTATTCTGTATTTCAGTGTATCCATTTTTGGCAGAAAATGCGATTAAGTTTCTAGTTTGAGCTAATAGTCCATTTGTACCAATGCCAATGCCCCCTTTAGGCTAATAAGTAAAACAAAATATATTCTGAACCTTAAACAATTTTTGCGGAATATTTTATTGCCCTCGAAAGTATGCATGTGTGGAAATTTCAAGAAAATTCGGTCAGTAGGAGATAATCAACAATTAATTCAAGATTCGATCCAAACAAGCAAATAAAGAAATAAAATAATAAAAAAAGTAAAATTATAAATATCAAGTTTAGCAATCAGATATGGCCCACCAGCGGCCGAGTGGTAATGTTGCTGAATACTGGCAGTTCAGTCTGGGGCTCGAATCTCGGTGAACCGGCCGACTGCATGGGCACTTTCGGGGATTTCGCCATGTGTAACATGGATAGGAGCAAATTTATATAAAAAGTCCTCCACGTGACCCCTTCCTTTTGGAGTGGAATGTTGTATGCGTCGCCGTAATCAGCTAAAAAAACGATATACTTTTTTAAACTATAAGTAGTATATACAAGGAGTTATTAGATCAGGAGAGCCAAACTTTAAATTATTTCTTTGCTTGGCTCTCCCAGAGGACGAGTGGTTAAAACTAAACTACTAAGAGTGTGACTTGGTTTCGAATCCTAAAGACGGGTTAGCTGCATGTACACCCTCCTGATTCTCCCCATTTGTAATGTGAACACGAGCCAGTTTCCTTTATAAGGTCATTCTTCCACATCGGCAGATAGCTCTAGTAGGCTTTGCTGTAAACAAATGCTTCCTACACCAAGTCCTTGGCAATCTAAGTTACTTTTTTTGAGAATGTTTTTGACGTTTTTTCCCCCTCACATGAACCTGTCTACCATGTAAAATCGAAATTTTCTATGTTTACGCTGTATTTTCCGAATCTTTCAGCGATTCACAGATCTGTTTATTTGCGTTTGTATACCCATCCATCTACGCGAAAATAAACTCCGACTTTAACATAGGTATAAGTATAATAATGTGAATAATAGTAGACGTAACAACGTCATTTCTGTAGTAACTTCAGTAAACAAGGTGTTCCTTTATATAAGATTACTAATTGTTGAAACAAATCTTCAAATATTTTATTCTTATGAAAAAATCCGATTTGTACACCGCATGACATATATAACATTTGAGACATAAGAATAAAGAAACTGAGCTCACTGAGCCGAGCAACAAAGGGGATATATATATATATATTTATATACTTTTAGTGAGAGCGATTGCAACCAAAATAGGAGGTGCAACCTACCTGTTATAGCAGTCCTATATACAAAAGTCCAACGTTCTGAGCTTACTCGTTTTTGAGTATGCGAGATACATGCATACATACGTACGTACGCATGAAGGCGACGAAACATTCTCTTCAGAATCCATTTTAAATCATTTTTATAATTTTTTGGTGGAAAAAGAGTCCTTTATTTTGTCCTTATGTACAGATGTCAGGCAAAAACATCGTTAAATGCATTCGATAGAGGTCAAAATGGATATTTTCGTTGAAATATGATACCTGAAAATTTTCGCCATTGCAATACGCCATTGCATTATAAGGAAGTAAAAATTATCAAATCTCAAAATCTCCATTACTCTGTTTCAAACTCATATAATTTTCCCTAAAACAGAAAAATTCATTTGTTGATCAACTTTCTAAATATAGCGACAATAATGGCCAATAATTCAAATTCGAGTTGCTACTGAAAAAGTATTTGCAATTGCTTATAATTGATCATATTAGCTAACAAATGAAGTGCTTGACAATTTTAGCTGAAAATAACGAATACAGGAGGTAATAAACATACAAATCTAATGAAGCTTTCATTTTAATACGCCTTTTACACAAAATGTAAAACAAAAGCGTAAATTTGCATGTCAAAAAAGTATTGGCAAGATCATACAGGAAAATGTGGGGACAAAATTTAATACTTCATAGTCATACCTTTTTGCATTTATAACAGCTTGCAATCTGTTTCTCATGGAGAAAACCGAAGTCTTAGTTGTACTATTGGGAATTTTGTGCCGTTCTTGCAGATGTATACGCTTAAGTTCGTTTTTACATGAAATTTTGTTTTCGGACTTCTAGGTTCAATTTGTAATATAAATTTTTGCTTAGATTCATGTCAGAGGATTTAGGCGGCGTCGCGAAGCGTTGTAGAGTAACCACTCCCGGATGAGGTTCGCCGTATGCTTAGGGTCATTGTCCTGTTGAAACACGAATGCTGCTCTTAAGCTAAGATTTTGAGCACGGAACTTCAAGTTATAGCGCAATATGTCAATGTTAGTACGTGCTGCTATAATATATTATAATGCTTCGTAAGCACAAGTTACCAACACCGTTTGTTGCCATACAGCTTCAAACTGCGACGCTCCCTCTACCGTGTTTCACAGTCGGTGTTAAATGCTGTTTATCCAGTTCGGTGTTTGGCTTTCTTCACACATTTTGTCGTTAATCACTCCCGAAAATATTAAACTTCGATTCGTCGGCGAAAATAACTATTCCAAAACTCGTCTGATAAATTAACATGAGATTTTCCAAAACCGAATCTTTCTTCTGTTTTTTTTCTGAAATGAAAGGTTTTTCCTAGCTGCCTTTCCATAATTTCCTTCGTGTGAAACATCCCGTATAGTCTTTACACTAAAAGTTTTATGCGAAGTATCAGCAACATATTTGGCTAACTGGGGTCCACTAACCTTAGGGTTTTTCAGCTTGCTGAAGTATTCGAGGCCGTCCACTTCTAATCTTATTTTCCGTCGATCTTGTTTTGTTGAAGTTTTCTACAACACTTCTAACTTATTTCAGTTGTATTCTTATAGCACGATGAGTTAAACAATCATTTCTGAGCCGAATAAATATGTTTTTAACATTAAGATCCAACTCCTTCGACGCCATTTTATCACTGTATTAGCAAAATAACGTTTTAAAAGAGTACTGCAGACATTATACTAAAAGGGTTTATCGGTCTAAACACGTGACTTCAAAATAACAAAATTTGCATAGTAGTTAGAACTTTGACATTACTTTTTTGCCATGCAAATTTATATGTTTGTTGCATATTTTGTGTAAAAGACATTAAAATGAAAGTTTCATTAGATATGTGTATTAATTACCTCCTGTGTTCGTTAGTTCCTTATGTCGAGCTAAAAATGTCAAGCATTTCCTTTGTTAGCTAATATCATCAATTATAGGCATTTGCCAATACTTATTTTAGCCACTGTAGTTTTAATGCATATAATCATTGGCTTGTTGCAATTCTTTAACCTTGGTTGTGGTGTAGATTCCCTTTATCATATTTGCAGCTAAGATACTTCTTAAATATAAAAATATCTGAATATGCTACAATGTCTGGACTACATAAAAGTACTGTTAACTTTCATCAGAGAAAATTGTAAACAGATTTTTTATGCCAGGATATTCTGCCGTTCTTCATTGCGGTTCGAAGCAAGTATTGAATTTTAAATACGGAGGACTAAGAATTCCAATATCTATAACTGAGGAATTTTTGAAAATAACTAAAAATTTCTTATCTCGATAAATATCATGAGCGGATGAAATAATTTGTAGCAACAACTTATCAGCATTTTCTTACTGTTATTATATACTATGATTATACTAAAGAGGGCAGACGAAGAGTTTAACAAAAATGAGTTTTCCTGATTTGAAAACATTTGATGAACTTTAGAACAATTTCTTAATAAGGATTCTTTAATATCAAAAAAATTTTTTTATTGTTATAATACCCGAGATTATGTTAAAGATGCAAAATGAAGAGTTCATCAAAAATCAAAATGGAGTGTTTACGTTATTTATACTGCCTGGAAAATTTTGGTAGTGAGATAGAACACGGGCACAGATTTTCGAGAGTAAAGGAAGTGAAGATCGACAACATAAAGTTATCTTTAGAAGTGTTTAATAAAAGAAGTGGCGTTATGCTTTTCGCCAAATAAAACAGACTTGCTTATTTCTTTACGGTCAAACCAGCGGCCGAGTGGTAAAGTCTCTAAACAGTAGTAGTTTGAGCCGAGTTCAAATTACTGCGAAGTAAAGTGAATTTTTAAAAAATTAAAGAACAAATGAATTACTTCTGAAGAAAGAAAGCTTGAAAAGATTCAATAATTGTTGTAATGTGTCTAATGTTATTTGTTAAATGGTAAGAAGATTTAATAACAATCGTAAATTTATTTTAGATGTTTATGAACCTCGAGAAGTTAATATTACACATTCTTAATTTTTTTTATTTTTTATTTGCCGTATACATACATATTTAATACATTACGAACCAAAATTAACATAATGTAATAGTCATCCATTTCGAATAGTCATCATCTTTGCGATTTTTTATCCATCGTCCTTCTCATCAACTGTAAAAAATAGATAAAAAATTTTCAATTTATAATTAGAAATGTGCATTACATGGAAATCAACAATCTAGAGTTTAGAGGACTCGAAACAAACCGAACTTGCAGAGAAGCTCGCATAATTCGCTATATTTACTATAATTCCTTGGTACCGACTGCCAGTTACAATGTGATCGCATGCAAAAGTCTAACTTTAGAACAGAAACTTCAAATTATTTTCCGCGCACGACTTGCCTCGTAACCATGGCAATTATAGCAACATATCTCATGGAAATAATAGCAGCATAACCACTGAAATGATAGCTCAAATTAGGTGATTTGAGTGGCCTAATGTGAAATTCGACCACCAAACTGCAGGTATGACAAAATTTCTGAAGGCTTTCCAACAAAGATATTTTGTGGGAGATCCCGATACTGTCACTGAACAAAAGTTAAATAACAGACTCCAAAAGTAAGCGTAAAATTAATAATTAAGAGTGTTACTTTAGATAATGACGGTTTTCAACTTTCAACCAAAAGTGCTAAACATTAAAATTGTTACAATTTCCAAACCTACCCCCATAGGTAATCATTTAATGTGCTATAAACCGATTGTATTACTAAAATCTCTGAAATGCAGATCGTGCAGGAGCAACCGATTGTTAACCTGGCCCAAGCTATTCTTCCCATTCTGGTTCGATTCGAGGACTCACATTTGAGAAATTTGTACAAAAATTAGTAAATAGCTTAGACGCAAAATTGCTGGAGTCCAACTTGATAAAAATTACCCCTCCATGATTAAATCTGCACGTGTCAATATAATAGCAACATAGAATACGAAAACTCAGTCGGAAACGCCCTCACCTCTGCTCGTATTATTCATTAAATTATCTGATATAGTTCCTATAGTTACAAAATTCGTGAAATTTTTAGTGATATAAATATTTCTGGATTCATAAAGTTCTTCCTAGGACACCTAGATGAGATCCGAATGCTAACATGAAAAATTCCTGAAGGTTTACACCTTGTTTGAACAATCGTTCTCTTCATTATATAACTCTAACTAAGGTTGCACTAGCTAAAAATTATTTTCTTTATACCTATTATTATGCGTTTGAAAAACTCCCCTTTAATGAATTCCAAATTTTCAACGTTGTCTGAATATCCTCCTTACTTTCAATAAAACATGTTACTTCCTGACCAGTTGCGAATTTACAGCACCACATTGATATCTCCTAACAAGACAGGAGTATTTTCCTAGGGCACATTATATTCTCTACAGCTTTAATTGTACTCCAACTTAGAACTGTTTTATTACTATCCCACAAAGGACTTTACTTACACTCTTTAGCACAGCGTTCTCCTGACAACTATTCCAACTTTGTGCGCGTGTCTAATGAAATACTTAGCTTGTTAATGACTGCTCTTTTTACGGGATTAGGCCTTGGCCTGCTTCCAATCTCACTGTCTATGCACAGTTAGTCCCAATTGTAGGGGACACTTCTTATCAACAAAGTGAACTCTGGCTTATTGGAGTTCATTACCAGTCCTGCTAATTACGGCCCTAATTGACCTAGTGATTTAATTCCTTCAATTTCGCCTGATTGAAGTCCAGAGGTGTGCGATTATCCAAATTTGGAAAAACCGACCAGATACATCCCGAGATACGGATTTACGGCAAAATTACGGAAAGTGTGTCACTAATGTGCAAACAATTAAGTGTGTTGTGATAATATTTTTCTGTGCATTATAACCATTGGATTACGCTTTCATTAACTGATGTATGTACAAATGAAGGACAGAAGTAAAATTGTTGGCCAAGATAGGATTTAAAATGTTCTCATTATTGTAACTCATCAATTAAGCAACAGTAATTAACTTCTTAATCTAATAATAATTTTATTTACAAACTGTCAACTAGAATAAAATATTGCTCCACATCCTGGCACATCTTATATGTTAATTAGTCTACCTTCAGTGTTAGCCACCTGTAAATTTGTTCAATACTAAATTGCTTAATTAGTCATACTAATTACGCATTTATTATGGTTTATTATTTACTAACATATTAATCAGTTGCAAATATTTTGTACTACTTAATTTTATCTATATTAGCATTATAGAAGTATGTAAATATCACAATTCATGTAAGCGGTGCTTTAAGTAATTAACAGTTTTTCCATTAATTAACGATTACTCCTGTTATTATTGTAATAATTAGATACCTGTTTCTTTTATAACAATCTTATTTACGTATTGCTTAATATGGCTCCCGATAAGAATTTTATTCAGAGTTTTTTTTACTGTATGTTATTATTCTACTTTGTTACCATGATTCATTATGTGTTGCTATTCCCCACGCATGGTCAGGCTAATTCAGGCAAGTCTCCAACACTCCCCCCGATAGTGTTTAAGTAAACTAAACCGTCATAAATTACTCCCCATTAAATTAGCTATCCATAGATACCATACTCGCACGACGCCGCCCATAATATTATAATTATGTCCAAGATCACCAAGAATACTGCGTAGTGTATAGTGCTACATTATTTAGTACCAAAATGTTAAATTGTACAAATGTCACAGTGTGGTAATACAGTGCGGAAGTGTTTGCTATAGTATTCCGCGCAATCAGTGTTTAGCACACAGCCCAAGTGTCTCTAAAAGTGCTCTGTAATCAAGTGTACAAGTGTTTACAACAGTGTTCTGCCCAATCTGTGTTTAGCACACAGCTCAAGTGTTTACAATAGTGTTCTCAGTGACAAATTGATAATATATTTTCTCCTGTAACTTAACAATTGATGAAATATGCAAAAAGTTAACAACTCCATTTTAGCAACGGACCTCGACCTTACAAATCCAGTCAAGAGCGACACCCTAAGCTACTCAGAGAAGATTCATTCACTTGCAGACGAGGCTCTGTGTATTAGCAAAACAAAGTTCGGAAAACGAGCAGTACTTCCAGCTGATCTAAGAGACCAAATAAGGTTTACAATAGAAGCACTCAGACAGCTGGCCTTACAGGGTCCAGACAGCGATAACCCTCGGCGTACTACTGAAATAGGTGTGAACACAGAGGAAGAAGTTCTCACAGCACCGATCGCCATACAAACGGCAACCCCGAACAGCGCACGCGTTAAATCTTACGCACAAGTTGCCGCCCCGAAACGGAAGCATACTATTCTCATTTATCCAAGAGAACTCAGCAACCTCCAGCAAGGACCTGAAAACAGTCCTCAACGAGACGTTTCCACTACCAAAGCTGGGAGTCAATTAGCACTATCCGGAACCTGCAGAAGGGAGGATTAGCGGTAGACTGCGTTACCAAAGAAGACGCAGCGATATTAGTCAACACCCTACAGAGTAAACAAGGGCAAAATCTGGTCAAGATCAGACAACCACAGACCAGATTACGGAGTGGCCATAAACAGTGTGTCACCTGACGTCCAGCCAGAGGAATTGGAAAAAGCGCTCAGCTCTAAGTTCCATCTATCCAAAGTATCAGCAAAGATTCTCTACGGCCTCAAAGACAGGAAATGCTGTTAAATGGATCGTGAAGTGCCAGCCGGCAGCTTACCGAAGTCTCCTCCATTCGCCCAAATTGCTCATTGGTTGGCGAGGACACCTCATCGCGGAACACTTCAATACTAAGAGGTGCTTCCGATGCCAAGAGTTCGGCCATACTCAACAGAGCTGTACGAATAAAATCTACTGCGCCTTCTGTTCGGGCAACCACAGCATCAAGGACTGCCATGCACGCAAGCCCACCTGTATCAATTGCGCAGATACAAATTACCGAACACATGCTGCAATGTCCTGCAACCATCCAGCATACGACATCCGGTGCCCAACCTATGCACGGTATGTTGAACGAATCCGACGAAGCACAATCTACGAATAATGCACCACGAACAAGTACCTCCGTTTCAGTATGGACGCCACACAGCACGCAAATTCCACCCACTGAAGATCGACCAGAAACAAGAATGGAAACCACCCACCACCAGACACCCATACGATGCGCTCAAATTAATTTGCAGAGAGCGGAAGCTGCCTCAACCCAAGCCATACAACATAACTTAGACTTCCTTCTAATCCAGGAGCCATACTGCCAGGTGGCAAGTCTTCCCCTGGCATTGAAGATCTTCCAAAGGAAATCCACGGCAGAGCAGGCACCCAGAGCAACCATTGCCTGCTGTAACCCTACCTGGACACCTTTCCTGGTTACAATGGAACGAGATTTCGTCTCCGTACTAGTTATCTTTAACAATCGGCAGTTCATACTAAGCTCCGTTTACTCTTCCCCCAGTGCTGACCTCACTGACGTAACTACAGCACATACTCACGTTAGACTGAAATGTCCTACGGTGCCACATATCATTGGGGGCGACTTCAGCGCCCACAACGTCATCTGGGGTTACAGAGACACGACTCCTAAGGGCTACGAAATGCAAAACTTCATCGCAAGCAATAACCTGCATTTGCATAACAGTCCCGGTGCACAGTCGACATTTGACAACTCGTATCACAAAGGCTGGCCTGACTTGACCCTTTCAACATTGGACATTATCAACGATATTTACTCTTGGACTGTCATGGATGATGAAAGCAATTCCGATCATAAGTACATCCATTTCCTCATTCAACTAGAAACTGCTTTTGCATCACAGTCCCGGTGCACAGCCGACATTTGACAACTCGTATCACAAAGGCTATCCTGACTTGACCCTTTGAACATCAGACATTGTCAACAATATTTACTCTTGGACTGTCATGGCTGATGAAATTCCGATCATAAGTACATCCATTTCCTCATTCAACTAGACACCAGCATTAGCATATTAAAAATGTTCAAGCTTCCGGGTGGCAAGATTAGACATCTGCATCGAATTCTCAGCGAAAGTCTCAGAAGAGAGAAGACTGAGCTTAATACGCATAATGACCAGTACGATATGAATACCTACACAGATAATCTTACCACTCTCAGGCACACTTGCGAGCGAATTCTACCAATTAGGACTGCCAAAGAACTGCAAGGCATTACGTGGTGGACTGGGCAGCTGAGACAAATGCGCCAAAGGTGTAGAGCCCTGCCTCGCCGTCTCCGAACGGCTGTGGATGGCACAGAAACAGAAAGGTTGCTAACTGCATTCAGATAAGCACGGGCTACGTATAAAAAATCAATTCTAGAAGCCAAAGTCAATAGCTGGCGCAACTTTTGTACCAGCAATAGCAATCCTCACGGAATCCTGCACAAACTGGCCACGCAGAAAATCTTCCAGCCGGCACAAGTGCCAGTACAGCCAAGGACACTACCACAAACAACTGACTTAGCAGGGCCCATAGCACAGCACTGCTTAACGCAATCTTCCCAGCGGATCCAGAACAGGATGACACGACTGCCCAACGACTTTTGAGAAACGTCACAGAGACCCCAAGAACGTCAAAACATGCCCCCATTACAATGCAGGAAATCACTCACATCTTCTGCCACCTACCACTGAAGAAGCACCAGGCCCGGACGGACTCGATTATGCAATCTTAAAAGTCGCCTTCCGTGCACGGCCCACATTCTTTTGCCTCTACTTCAATGAACTTCTGCACTACAGAATATTTCCACAAGCTTTCAAGAAGGGACATGTGGTACTTTTTCTCAAAAAAGATAAGAGCCCGATGGATCCCTGCTCCTTTCGTCCCATCTGCCTCCTGTCAGCGTTGGGTAAGAACTATGAAAAGATCATAGTTAACAGGCTGAAGTATCATTCACAAAAACAACTTCCTCAGTCCCAAGCAGCATGGCTTCCGTTCAGGTTGCTCGACCACACATGCCCTTCAACGAATATATGACGAAATCCAGCATAATCGCTCACAAAATCTTCAGACTGCATTCATCTCAGTAGACCTCCAGAGCGCTTTCGACACCCTCTGGCCCGCCATCAAGCAGGCCCTCAGAGAGGCGCAATGCCCGGAAAACAGCTACCAAGTCTTTGACAGTTATCTGACAGATAGGCAATTACTTATAGCGAGCAATAATGGCATTGTTACCAAGACCCAAGCCAGAGGCTGCCCACAAGGGTCTTGTGCAGGGCCCTTGCTCTGGAACCTGACATTCAAAAAAAAAATCCTCGAAGCGACGTGGCCTGACCACACCACCATCATTGCATATGCTGACGACGCGGCTATTCTTGTTAAGGGTGGCACACGAGACGAAATTGAAGCCAATGGCAGCGAAGTGTGCCCTAAGTTCGCAAGCCTATGCGAAGACCTTAAGCTGAAGATTTCTATCACCAAGTCTTCTGCACTCCTTATCCCGAGACCAGGCACGAGGAATGTACGTCGTCCCTGTATCCGATTACTTGGCCGCAACATTAAATTCACGAATACACAGAAGTGTCTAGGAGTGGTCTGGGACTTTGGCTTAACATGGGTGCCCTATTTGCCGCAAGTGAGAGCAAAAACCTCCGCTATTGCCAGAATGACGCAGAAATTTCAAGGAAGGAATTGGGAACTAGATCCCCACATTTCAAAAGTGCTTTATCGTACGGTGGCGCAAAAGATTGCGCTGTGCTGTACGCAGCTGCAATCTGGGCTCAACCGATGACAACAAGGAAAATAAAGTAGTTAACATCACTCCAGCGGCCTTTTATCATAAGCATCTGCAGGGCATACTGCACAACAGCCACGAGCTCTGCCCTAACTCTAGCAGGTAGTCCCTCTACACTTCCAGGCTGAGTTAGAGGTGATATATACAAGAGTTATCCACCCGAGGAAAGACGCCTGCTTCGCTGGTACTCTACAGTCCAACACTTTACGAGCACCCCAAGACGCCGCTGCATACACACCCAGCGCATAAAGGACTAGGGGTCCACACCCACATCACGCAGCAGCCCAACAAGGAAATACAGCACATCAACAGCCATACACTCTACACTGATGGTTCTAAACATGCTGAAGGCGTTGGCAGTGCCTTTCTCCATTAGAGCCAAGGCCAAGAATTAAACCATTAGAAAGGCCACCTAGGTGATAACAATAGCGTCTTTCAGGCCGAAGTGATAGCAATTACTGCTGCTGTTGAATATCTAATAAGCCGGAAAATCTCAAAAGCTTATCTCTATACGGATAGCATGTCTGCCTTGCTAGCCCTAGGCAAGCACAACCATGCTTCCCCTTTGATCATCCGCCTTCAAGAACTTAAAAGATAACCCACAGGTACACGTGGACATGACGTGAGTCAAAGCTCATTAGGGCAACACAGGTAATGAGGCAGCGGACGTACTCGCCAAAGAGGCAGCCTAAAATATCAACGCAAGCCCCATGGCTGTTCCATCGCCCCCTTCCCATCTTAAAAGACTGCTCATAGGCGCAGCAGTCCAATGGTGGCAAAGAGTATGGGATCATGGAAACACAGGAAGAAGAGTATGGCTTTCTACAGACGGTGACAACGGACAAACTCATAGCAATTGCTCCACTTACTAACTTTGAAACTGGGCATGGTCCCTTCCCGGACTACTTCAACAGACGCACTATTTAACACGGATCGCTGTGTATGCGGTGGAGAGGGGACACCCGATCACTATATCTTCCGGTGCCCACTCACAGAACAATACCATTTCCTGGAACCCACGAATTTACCAGCCTTCCACAAGTTTATAATTAAAAATAAGGAGGCAATCAACACAGTGTGCAAAATCGTCAACACCATTAAGGCCTATGGCCAAGACCTTTGCCTCCCATTATAAAACAGTGCTATTCATAATAGTCTCAGTTACTGCATTCTGCCTTAACAAACTGTGCAACATCACATGCTGCATGCTGTATACTGCACGTGTTTCACTTGTGGGTATCGTGTACATTCTGCGCCAGGCAGATTGTAAGTACTATAATAATGTCACTTCGCACGTTTAACTGTACAACGAATACTGTACAACTCGGCATGTATTACTGTATTTTCTAACTGTATGAATAATGTAGTGTGACTGTAGCAGTAATGTAGCGCTTAGCAATGTCTATATGTTTTATGCTGTTTAATGTCGTATTGTGTGTACTTTGTATCATGTACTGTTATGTTTTGTATAATGTGTGTTGTAATGTGTTTACTCTATGTGTATTAATTGTGTATTAGTGCAGCGTATAAATGTATTTACGCATATTATTGTATCAACTATAAATATGCATTTCTTGTGTGTTTTATATCTGTCTTAAATGTATTATGTGTTTTATATATGTATCATATGCGTTTACTTTATGTGTTTACTTATGTGTTTATGTATGTGCTAATGTATGTAATTTATGTATTGCTAGTTTTTTTCGTGTATGTGTTCATATGTGTTGTATATGTACCTCTGCCAGGCAAACACCCTATGTAACCATCTGCCCTTGTATGGCCATGTCAATACTTTCAAGATCTCTATAGGCTCCCGGTGCGGCCTCCTGTGGCTCCAGGGAGCTGTTGCTTCTAAATAGGGGAGGGCGCGGGACACATGCCTGTTTGCCTATGCCATACGTCAGGCGTCCCCGTCCTCCGTCACCTGTCAGTCCTAGAATGCGATATGATTACCTGTTATAGGTCGGTCTATATAGGATTTGACGCTCGCTCAAGAAACTATAATGAAATGAAATACATTGAAATTGAGCCCTCAAGATATTTTAGGTAATTTTCGTACATTTGCTGCAAGTTTGTACAATACCTAGCACAAGCAACATTCAGAGGAAAAAAATGAAAAGTGAATGGCAACGGCCGAAGACAATTGCATAATAAAAATAAGGAAAAATTTTAGGAGTCTAATTTATTACCGAAGCAGTACTTCTCTATTTTAAATTCCCGACAACGGATTGTAAATAATTTATATGGTTATCAACAATCTATATAAACATATGCTTTACCTCTTTAACGCTTTTGTGGTTTAAGGCTCCGATATAAATGCTTATTTTTAAGTTATAAACTTATAAGGATTCTCAGTTATTTTTTGCTAACGTTTGAAATAATGCATAAAATTAACAAAGCAACAACCTTGTGTTTGGATACTATTAAGTTAAGAACTCAATGACTTTCGTAGGCAACAGGTTAAATTCCCTCTCCATCAACAGCAAAGAAATCTGCAAGACTGAAAAGCACAGGAGTCGTATTTATACCCTATGGCAGACAAGCGCCTGGCCCCAGCCACCACCCCAAGCTCTTATTGGACACTACTTGTGATGTCAGAGTGACGAAATGAATTCCCAACGGCATTTTTGCGCTCGAAAAGCTTGCTTTAATTGCAAATACTCTGTTACATTCCACAAATTCACATTTATACAAAACATAACCAAGACCAAAAAAGTATAAGTTCATCTAACTTACACGAAACCGATAATAAAATCTCTTCAACCTGACGTCGTAACCAATAAGAACAGGGGTGGTGGCTGGGGCCAGGCGCTTGTCTATGGCAGTGAATTGATCGAGAAGGCTGCGCCTACAGCTTTTCCAGTTTTTCAGATCTCTTTGCAGCTGATAGAGAGGTACCTGTAGCTATTTGGTCTTTATATTGACAGAGTTCTTGATTAAATCTAACGCCAAATACAAGGTTGTTCCCTGCTTATTTTTTTTTTATTTTTTGTTCTTACAGCATTGTAAATTACACCGAGAGGTTCAAAATTTATTTTTCTTTCGTAACAAGTGTAACTAGAGTATAAGAACCCTAATTATGTCAGATTATTTCAATTTTCAGGATGTCGAAACATTTCAAAAACGACTGTAGAAAACTACACCAAGATTTTTAATACATGAAATATATTACAGATTATATATATTACATGAAATATATACAGAAAATATAATTTTAAAGGACGCCTTGTTTGGATACCATTTCTCTTAGTTGGTAAACAAAATATCCCAATCGGTGGGGAAGCGAAACTACCTACATCGACCCTGCTTATACGCAGACTTTAGGCTGTGAGTGTAGTTTATTTTTATGCCCTTAAAGTAAAATGAAATAGATTACATTATTCATGAAATAGAGAATACAAAAACTTACAATTAATTGGTTTGGTTTCTTCTGAGTTACCAGGTGAATCTATCTGAAAAATACAGATATTCAAATTAATGTGATACAATAGAATACTGTGATTAGGGTCACCAACTGCGCTTTTTTGGGGAAAGACAATACCTTAATTAGTTTTAATTCTTTTCCTTTTGAGTTTGTAAAAATGTAATATGTTCTTTATTTGGAAATAAAAACTTGTTGCTGAATAAAAAAATTTGCCCTTTTAAAGATTCCTAGGTTTTCCTGCTTATCATTTTATATTTACCACAGTACTGATTGTGGTATTTTTTAGCAAAGCGTAAACGTTTGCCTTTCTTCTTTCTCCAAATAGTTGGACACCCTAATTATTCTGCTGGGAATAGTTTAAATTAGATGTTTTGAAAATTTTACTTGAAGTTACTGTGTATTAGTAGCTAAATTATACAGGGTGTTAATAAAGTCCCGGACCCGTTTTGATGTTTAATAACTCATAAAATAAAGATAGATTAAAATTAATAACAAATTGTTAGATAGAATCAAAAAGTTTCATGACCCTTGTCAATGAACTTCCACGTGTGCCCCCTTCGTCGCACGGAGAATATCAAGTCGATATGCAATTTCACATCAGGTAAGGGCAAGCATGTCGGCATCCACAGAGGCTATTGCTGTTGTAATTCTGGCTTTTAGGTCATCAATGTTCGACACTCTCCTCCTGCAAACGTTGTCCTTTACAAATCCCCAAAGGAAAAAGTCCAGCGGCGTTATATCAGGTGATCTGCGCGGCCAAGGAAAGACCTCCTCGCCCAATCCATCTTCCTCTAAAATGGTCATTCAAAGAACTACGAACGATGGTACCCCAATGAGGTGGTGCACCATCTTGTTGCAAAAAGACATGTGGCTGAAGCTCTTCTAGTTGTGGAAATGCAAAGTTTTCCAACATGTCTAAGTATACGACTGAGGAGACCGTCTTTTCTATAAAAAAGAAAGGCCAAATGACTCGGTCGTGCATTAGTACACACCACACAGTAACCCCTTTGGGGAATCCCTTTGTGCCTCACGGGGGTTTTCAGATCATCAGTTTCTCACGGGTGCCTCATGGGGGTTTTCAGATCCTTATATGCGCAATAGTTGCCAAAAACAAAAGAGAAAAATGTAATTAATAAGCAGACGATATTTAGAAAAGTACAGATATTTAGACTGGAAAAATCTATCTAAAATTATCTAAAATTAACCACACGCACAAACGATATTTACAAAAGTTAAGATATTCAAACTTGAAAAGGAAAATATATAAGTTATTCCATCAATAAATGCCATAAGTTTGTTTATATCTTCATTTTATGAGTTATTAAACATAAAAATGGGCACGGGACTTTATAAACACCCTGCATTTCATTCATTTTTATTCTTTTTGTTCAATATCTTATATTTCCATTGAATAAATGGATCTGTTTGAAGCACTTTCCAAATTTTCGAGTTTGTTCTTCAAAAATTTTGGAATTTGCTAAACTTTACTGTATTGCCTAAGCTTCTATTTTTAAAATTTTTAACTGCTTAAGTATGGAATGTTAGTAGCTATTTTCTACTGATATGCATTTCTAAATTAATATACTTTTTTATGTAAGCTGAGATCAGAAGATTAGAATTTCTTCTTTGTAAGAGCCAGGTTAGTGAATCAACAGTTAAGAAAAATGTCTACGAGCCACTAAACTTAAAGAACTCGTTTTTCTACAAAAAATACTAATAAGCAAAAGAGCGATTAAAACACTTACTGGACAACTTTTGCATTCTGCACAGTTATTGCACAGGAAATTAATCATTCCATCCAGCATACATTCATTCATTTCCTTGAATTCTAAGAGTAAACAAAGTGAACGTTAGCAAATCATGATAATTCCGATAACATTAATAATTATCGAAAATTTTTAAGGCCAAGTTGATTTTATGATGGATTTTATGCAGTGTCATCTCGTATGGCTATTCAGATTATGCCTCGCAAAAAAGCGCCTGATCAGAAAGGCCACGATTTTAAGAAAAACTAATTCTTTATGCTTCTAAACTAAGAAACGGAACTTAGGCATGTAGGTAATGTAGCCATCGCCCAATTCAGATTTTGGTTTCATTAGACTTGTTGGGTTGACAAACGTGTCGAAATTTAAATGACTTGCTTTTCTGTTGTCAATATATAAAAAAAGGGGACTAAAGGGTTCCTTTACTTGTGACGCAATCATGCCTTTATTTCGTTCACATTCTGCATAACTTGTCTGAGATATCCAATAAAAGATAACGCATAAGACTTATAACATCCTAGTCTATTCTCAACTGCCAACCAATATTCATAGTTTATTATTCCTTGCAAAAAACAATTAAAATTTAATTTTAATATCTAGAGTACTTTATAGACAATATTAGGGCTAAATCATGATATAACATGAACTTTCAATGAGACATGTCTGCTTGCAATTTTTTGGCACTTTTTTTAAAAATTTTTATTTTAAGTTCACTTGATACTAATTGCGGGCATATGTGTGGTTCTCAATTTAGGTGACTTCTTTACTTTGGTTGGATGCCTGTGAAGGCGGTAAATCTCACTTCACAAAAATACGCAGTTAAGAAAAGCAGCAATACTAGTCTTACTTTCTTAGACAAGATTTTAAGTCACCTCGGAAATGCATCTAAACCACCGGTAGACTCGTTTCGAAACGCGATTTTTAGTTCGCTGTGAAATGCCAAGTCCGTAAATACCTCGTATTCTGAAACCCACCAGCGGCCGAGCGGCAAAGACGCTGAACACTGGTAGTTCGGTCCGAGGTTAGAATCCCGCGAACGGGCTGGCTGCATGGGCGTTTTCGTGGTTTTCCCCATGTGTAACGTGTATACGAGCCAGTTTCCCTTAGAAAGTCCTCCACGAAGGCATCCCTCCCTTTAGGCAGATAGCCCTCGTGTGCTTTGCCATAATTGAATAACCTAACCTCGTATTCTGAACACGAGTCGAAACACCTTTGAGAACCGTTAAGCTAATAGCCACAGTTAGAGGCGACCTTTTACGCAGCTGGCACTGGACCACATCTAAATAAGCACATATTACAAAAATGTTGAAAGCAATAACACATATTCCTTGGTATCATCACAAAATTTAAAAGTAAATATAGTTCAGCTAATCAAATTATCACATAATTATAGAAGTTAGAAAGTTCCTGGACTAGCTGCCTTAAAAGAGAGCTCATCCTTTCCGTAAAGTAAATAATCAAGAATTTTACAATAATTATACAGCAATACAGTAATTGATTAATCAACTAATTAAATGCAAATATTAGCTATACAAATTTGATAGCTACAAAGATACATCATTCAACAACGTGTCCCATAAATCTGGAATCTAGAGTACTAATTATTTTGTGCTCTTTCAGAATGCAATATGAAGACATAAAACCTTTTAAATTAAATGCGAATAGCAACAAACAATGAACAGAAGTTCACAGAATTTATCATTATCAGGTTATGTCTTCACGTGCCTTGTTGAAAATAAAATCATCAGTCCTCTATTTGCAGACTTTTGGACCAACTTGAATTCCCACTTTTTGTACTTCAGTAAAATTTTACTTTCCCTTAAATTCCACCGATTCATAACTAAGAACTATTTTCTACTTTAACATCATAACGGAATTTTACATTGCTATTGCACTTTAAACTAGTCGAAACTTCAACATATTTTTATATTTTCAAAAACTTATCCAAATTTGTCACCCAGATTCGAGATTCAACTCAAATTAATATTAGGTAATTGTGGGGGAAATTCAGTGCGTTTCGGTATATTCTGCAGCACCCATATCGCGTATTCAAAGGTGTGTATGATAGTGTATCTTGTCTCTAGCAACTTCTACTCTATATCCAATAGAAAATTGCCCGGTAATGTGCAGTACAATAAAATCTAGCTATCAGCATACCTATTTGATTCAAATATTTATCTTGCTGTTTACTGTGTGAGAGAAGTTGCGATTGCACTTCTCTCACACAAACTAGTTTCGTTTGCTCTTCCTGTCATTTCGAACAATTATCATAACGAAACTTTATTATTTGCCTCCGCAGTCAGACACTGGGAAATAAATTTAGTTTTATATATGCATGATTAAATATGTGCGTTCATTCTTTTGTTTAGTTTTCTTTAAGTATTACTATCATTTAAATTTTTATGAGCCCTTTTTACTTTCTTGTACGAAGTAAAAAGTACTCCATCAGCGAAAAATTTCAGGTATCATTTTAACGAAAACATCAATTTTGATCGCTATCCAATGAAATTTAACGATGTTTTTGCGCGATATCTGAACATAAGGACAGAATAAAGGGCTCTTTTCCCCGCCAAAAATTATAAAACTGATTTGAAATTGGATTCCGAAGAAATTTTTTTGTGGCGTCTCTGCGTACGTACGTAGGCATGTATCTCGCCCAACTCAAAAACGAGTAGCCTCAGAACGTTGAAATTTTGTATAGGGGACTTCTATAACATGTAGATGTGCACTTCCTATTTTGATTGCAAACGGCTGCACCAAAAATATATAAATATAGGTATATATATCTACTCTGTTACTCGGCTCAGTGAGCTCAGTTTTTTATTCCTATATGTTGGTGAATCGTGCATTTTTTACTTTAAAAATAATTGAATTATGTTGCTGTTATCTTCTGGTTAAGGTTTTTATGCCTTTAGTAAATATGCATGCAATATTTGTAGAATTATCAACAATTTAAAAGTCGTTTAAGTTCGGCTAAGCCTAATCATTCTCTCATAGCGGACAGTTGTTTACATTTGAAACTTGGGAGATTATTCGATTTGCTGCCAATCTAGAGAAACTAAGCTTCGCAACAACAAAGATAACGCCTTCTATTATTGCGAATTAAATCATGCTTAATCCATTCTGGAATTTATTCGAGAAAAAAAGTGTTTAAGATTTACTTCGTAATTTTTAATATAGATATTTTGAGTTTTAATGTATTTTTGCCCTGTCGCGAAGTCAGAACTGAATTAATTGAATAAGAAATGCTGAATCGTCTGTGAAAAACTGTTCTTTTTTTCCTTCTTTTTCTTTGTTTAATTTTTTACGCATCGTTTTAGATTTATTATAGTATTTGAATAGAACATGTGGCAACAATTAGGTAATTCTCCAGATGATATAATTTTTGTGCATTCTGATGAGTTATAAAATGAATGAGATGTAACGCTGTTAAGTGAACCTAGCGCTAGAGTGTCTGTATGGTAAACAAATATAGTGAATTCTAAAGAGTGCATTTATTCTATTGTGGTTTATGCGCTAACCAAGTAGATTTAATTCAATCCAATAAGTTTAAATGAAATGCAAATTGCGTATAATTTAATATTCCGTGCAAGGAAGTCATGGGGTGTACACATCAGATTTTTCTGAAGAAATATTGTTGACCGTGCATTTTCAATTTTCGGATTTTTCCAACTACTCTGAAATCTTACTTTAACGTTTTTATTAAAACAAGGAATGTTTTTACAACACTATTACTTCAATATTGGCGAGATACTGTAAGAACCAATTTTTTGACATATGGCCAAACAGGAAAAGGAACACCAATCACTTACAATATCATCGTAAGTGCCATATATTTACAATCACCAAGATATCCGGAAAGCTAAAAATAAAATTTTAAAACTACCCTATGCATTTGATTTTAACGTTTGTAAACAATTCATAATTTAATTTCTTGAAAAACTTATGACGACTTTCGTGATGGCCTTTAATCTAAGCTGACAACTGAAGAAGCCCCAACGCGTTTGATATCAAAATGCGTTCTTATGTCCTTTAACGGCAGAAGATGCTTCCTTTAACAAATGAAAAGTTTACCAACTTCTGCGACTGGAAGAACACGTATATACCTGCACTTATATTTACTCCTATCAAATTGTTCAGTTCCAGCGTTTTAAATGAAACAAGAATAATGATATAAACTGACCATCTGATTATATTTCAAATTGGTTAGAGTAGTGTTTAAATAAATGCCTGAAATAAATCACGTGAAATTTCAGTTTTGTAAAGCTTATTCCAAGCTGTACTAGGGCGTTCCCTTTCGAAATTATTTTATGGCCTTCGCTTTCCTAAGTGTATATTCCTAAGTATGTAGTATGTAAGTGGAAAGAGTAATATTCCTTTCTGTTAGCAGGTTTACAGTATTTAAATTTTTATTTCTCTCGAAAATTATAGGATAGTTATAAAAATTTCAGAATTTTCTGCAGATTTTTTTCTTTATATACTCTACCAACAGCTCTGTTATGTCAGTATTAACATATTGTATACAACCTCCCACCCTTTAATTAGTGTAAGTTTCGAGACGGGTAAAGGAAGTTCACAGATTTACTGCGTTTCCCGTGTTTTAAAATCAAGACAAAATTCAGATTTAGAACATCAATTGTAATGAAAATTCTAAGCATATCGAGTGAACCAGGTTTAGGTTTGCTTTCAAACAGTCAGGTTTTCTTAAAAACCATAAGCTCAAAATTTTCCAAAATTAATAATTTAATCAAAATTTTAAGTTATGTGTTGTCGTTACTTCCATCTGTACATCAGCAATTCAAGAATTAATTTTCACTATATTTTCAATCTTTTAAAACTCTTTAAGCTATTTCTAGATTAAAAACTGCCTCTGAGCATAATTATTTACGATTGCAGAATACAAACTAATGCTTATTTGTTGTTTTTATTTCTTCCCGATTCGTGTCCAGAAGCAAAGTTAGACTTTGATAGCTGCGATTTATTATTCACAATTTTTAGGATTAAAACTTTATACGCCAAATTTTATGCCATAATATGCGAAACATTTTAATCACTAGTCACAATAAAGCATATGTAATTGGTTTTGTGAGAAAATTTCAGAACTTCAAATTCTGAGAACTATCCTTGTCAACGCATCAAAAATTTTGCACAGTAGTACTTTATTAACCGAGCGCCAATCGCCAAATATATGCCAAAGTGAGAAATGTAGAAAGTTTTTTTTTTATCATTCGAAGTTTTTGAATCCTAACCTAAGAAATCGTTAAACATTTTAACCCAAAACTTTGAAATGGCTAGTTTTTATGGGCTCGGTGTTGGAGAATTCACTAAAAAAGAATGTTGTATTTTCTGTAATATCTGAATGCTGTACCAATTCAATGTGGCACCAACTGAAATCTGTTAATTTCTGACCATTTCTGATACTTCCTAATAAATACAAACAAAATTAAACATTTTTTTGATATTTTCAAGTTTCCTAAAATAACATTTATATAAGTTATAATTTAAAACCAATTTTTAAAAGTATTTAAACTAGTACAGTGAAAATTATGCCACCATTGGTACAACTAGACCTTATACAATAGTAATTAAACTTCATATTATATACGGTCAATACATTTCAAGCATACAGTCAGTTATTCATAAAAATGTTTAAGATTTAAGATAAAATATATAAACGGGATGGAAATTGCACTATAGGTGGGACGAAAAGAACATTGATACTAATACAGTAAAAAGTCCAAATTGAAAATTTATTTTTACTTACTACGTTTAGGCGGCATAATTCTTTTCTAACTTAATGCGACTAAAATTCTAAATAAAGGCGTTAGTTATTTCCACTAGCTTATTGCCAGGTCAAGAATAATCCAACTCTTAAGAGTTTGGTCTAGAAATTTGCGCAGCTATTTTAGTGTATTTATAGTAAGTACCCGATTATCATTGTTTACGCATGCGTGTTTAAAACAGAAAAACTACTACTTGATATGAGGACTGAGTTTTCTAAGTATTTGATAAGTATGTAAATTAAGAACCATATTTTTTAAAGCTCTGTTTTTAGGACTGAATTAATTTATGTGCAATAAAATAGTTTCACTGTGTTTCGAAATATAATGCATCATTACTATTTCTTTTTTTACCATTCCTTCTTATTTACTAAAGATTTAATGATTAAAGATTTAAACCGGTTAAGATGTTTAAAGATTTAATGATTTTTCGGGCTTGTATTAAATCTATGCCTATTAGAAGAACTGGTATGCAAAAAGTACCTTGGTGGTCACTGAAGATTTCCATTATCAGAAAGAGAGGTTCCAGGGGACTTCTAGTAATGATATAGTGGATTTGTATAAGCGGTAATAACATTGATTTATGAAAAAAAATACAATTTAATGCTCGTTGAGGCCAAATTAGAGTCTTGGATCAAGTTTCTTTCGGACATCAATAATGAGAATGTGTGAAAAAAAATTTACACTTACCGTATTAAAAAAACTTTTATGAGGAAGATTGAGATCTCAGGCCTTCAGCTTTCAATCGGTAACTTTACGTCTTTATTAGAGGAAACTATCGATGCTATTCTTGATAAAGCATTTCCACCTGATTGTGTGAGGTTTGATAATGACTTTCATACTCAATGGCGCTCATCTGCTCGCAGTGAATATACGTGTCGGATTGATCCTCCTTTTTCTCAGGCCGAGGTTGATGATGTAATTCGTAATTTAAAGCTTGGCACAGCTCCTAGTCCTGATTCTATTCCCAATGAAACTATAAGATACTTTCATCGTCTTTTTCCCGCAGTTTTTCCGTACATTATTTAATATATGTTTGAGTCTTGGTGCTTTTCCGCGAATTTGGAAGAATGCCCTTGTTATTGTGATACCCAAGAAAGAAACTTTCAGTATTCCACATGTGAATAATCTTAAGTGTATCTGTCTTCTTTCTTCTTTGGGCAAATGTCTTGAAAAACTAATTACAAACGGAATTACTTGGCATTTACATAAAGAAAATGTTCTTAGTGTCGACTAATATGGTTTCACTGCTCAAAGATGTACTGAGGATGCACTTCTGCGTCTTAGCAACATTGTACACAGGGGAAAGACGAAAGTTTTGCATACTATTTTAATTTTTCTTGATATTGAAGGAGCCTTCGATAATACAGGGTGGCCTGCTATTCTTAATTTACTGAAAAAAATGAAAATACCTCATAATGTGTTTAATGTCGTTTTTGATTTCCTGGAAGACAGCGTTTTCTGCGTAGAAGCTCAGGAGATTGTCGACCTCAGAGAGGATGCCCACAAGGCTCTGTTTCCGGTCCCAAACTTTGGATTATTATTATGAATGACCTTTTACAGAAACTTGCTGACCTCTTCAGTTGTGAAGTTATTGCTTTTGCAGAAGATTTGTTGATTTGTGTTTAAGGAACGGAAATACATAAAGCGTTTCATCTAGCCCGAGATGTTTTAGATTTCATTTATGAGTGGTCAATGAATTTTAAGCTAAACTTTAACCATGCAAAATCCAAGACTATGTTTACTGATAGGTGTTGAGGCCAGAGGCGCCATCTCTGAAAAATATGTAATATTTGTGTTCTAAAACGATGACCCTGATGTTTGTTTTATAGGGCCGCCTTGCTTCCACTTGTATTGAGTTTGAGTGTGTTCTGAGGCGCTGCCGAGACATGTGAACTAACTATGCGGCGCTTTTTGAATAATTAATAAATTTTAGTATACAGTCCATTTTTTTTGAGTTCTTGCGTAAAGAGTATTTAACTATGAGTTTTATTGAGCTATTGATGGGCCCATTGTTGGTCCTTACCCAGCCGGAGTTATTTCTATAGTAAAAACGCGTGCTCCAAAATCTTCGGATGTGTGTCAAAGTCGGAAGACAAGTATCGTGGAAGGAAAACTTGCGGATTACTCTTAAATAGAAGGTGCGTGGCCTTAATTGTAATAACCGTGTAGCTGAAAAAGAAGATTCAAAATGTTTAAAAGGGCAAAAAAGGAAGATTATAAGCGTCTTGCTGTAGAGCTCAATTTAGACATTGCAGAAGCAAAAATTATATCAGATTTAATTGATGTTGTAACGTTCTAACTTCCTGCTGTTGTGTAGAACCTTGAGAGATAGTGATTGCACTCACGAAGGGTTAAACTGCCCTTTATTAAACTCTTTAACTTATTTACAATGCGTCAACTTGACTCTAACATACTACGCCTCAACTTGGGCGGTAACTGAAACTGTATGATCAAACTTAAAATAAGAGATGTTCACAAATAGTAGAACTACACTACAGGGCTCATATAATCCTGTAGTCTACAGCGCGTAGAGGAGTTAGTGACCGCAAGATACTAGAGCTTATGCCACGTCAAAGCCAGCAGTACTGCTAAACAGAAGTTTGCGTATAAGCACGCACGTCAATATCCCGGACTGTCTCTTTCTCTACTGGAACGTCGATATTTAACTTATTCTTCTACTGGTAGAATTTGCATTTCTTGCGCGCGCTACTAAATTTAAATATTCTGGCACTGACAATTAAGGGAATGAAGGCTTATAGGAAAATAGGAAAGTAACTTAAAATTAAAATTAACTGGTTATTTAAAATAAATATAAATCCCTACAATATAATGAAAAATAGTGAAAGGTATAAAAATGACCCTGTATTAGTTGAAGGTATAGCAAATAATATTATCGACGAAAGAAAAAGCGATGAGAGCCGATTGCTCGAACTTGAGAAAGTGAAAACGGAACTAGAACTTGCGAAGTTGCGAGCAGAATCAAAGAGTGAAAACCTCATAGAATATGAGAAAAGGGAAAATTTAGAATCTCTTGACTCTCTTATTAAAAGTATACGCATATTAACAACTAAAATTCCAATTAGACCGGAAGGTTGGGGTTATTTCTTTTCATCGTTAGAAAGGGCATTCATTTCAAAAAGTGTTCCAGAGAAATTTAAATCGGAAATTCTTCTAAATTTATTGGGAGAAAAACCCATAAATGTTATAACGTACATTAAAGACGACGAATTAGAAAATTATTCGAAGGTTAAAAAAATAGTGCTAAGAGAATTCGAACCATTTCCCCCCCAAATTTGTTTAGAAAATTTTAGGAAGACACAAGGAACGACGAATGAAACTTAAGTGCAGTTCGCGTCTAGATTAACTAGGAGTTGGGATTATTATTTGAAACTGAGAAAGGTAGATGACTTAAAAGCATTAAAACAATTAATGGTTTCTTCACTAGAATACAGTTTTCTGACCCCGTGTGAAAGGACGAATGAAGGGAGCCATTCTCAAAGGGCACTCATTTTTCTTTCATCATTCTTTCCATAACCTTGCGTATTATGCTACTTAAAGCTATAGGTCTGACTTGACAATTTTGAGATAGGTTTTCTTTCTTGACAATTGTTAACATAAATGCCTCTTTCCAGTCGCCGGCATTTCCGAAGACCACATCTTATTACACAAAGATAGCAGGCTTGAAGTGCGTTAGGGCCTAAATTCTTAAAAAAATCTGTTTGGATTCCATCTGGGGGAGAACTCTTTTAGTTCTTTTGCTTTGCAAATGCACTACTTAGATCCTGTAAAGTAAAATACGTTTGAAAAATATGTTCTCGTAGTGTGCTAGTACTTTTTTAAATGAGTTTTTATTCGCCAAAAGGGCAATTTGCCGAGAAGAGCTATTAATTTCGTTTTGGCATTTTGCGTTGATTCACTATAAACGGAGAATCATTTTTAAATTGTTGCCACCAAATATTAGAGCCCTGTATTATATTTAAAGAAATTAAATAATGAAGACTCTACATAAATGTATATATGTTTCTCGCATTGTGATAAAACAACGGTACCTAAAGCCATCAAATTTTGAATAACGTCAGTCTCCACTCGACTATAGAAGCCAAATTTGGAATTTGTTTTATTATCTAATTCATATTTTGTAAAGCATTTATGAGTTTTTGATAAGAAATCGACGATTTCAAAGCAAGCAATGGCAACACTATACGGAAAATAAAAAAAAACATTTTTATCTCCAGCGAGCAAACTGTGCATCGGAAATTCTAAAGATATGCTCTGATTTTGTGATTGCTGTTGAATTTTATGGTTTAAGTGCAAAGAACGTGATATTTAATAAATAAAGCTAACGCACAAAACGTTAAAGAAACGCTCCTTTGAGCGTATTATAAAATCTGAAAATTTTTAGATTTTTTTTAACATTTTATATTTTTCTTTCTTGTTGCGCATAAAACCTAATAATGGCAACAAAAACATTCTTATCCTCCGTAAACTGTCTATTATTATGGATAACAAGTTGCTTTGGTGATAAGATAGAATCAAATGATAAAATCAAAGATCAAACCAGAGGGACGACAAATAGAGGGACTCCGCCACTCACAAGTTTAAACTAACCTGTCCACACAACGCGTTCCTCTGCCACCCCAGCACCCTCTAAATACATGATTTGGATTTTGTAATTACGGCAAAGCTTAGACGGCTATCTGGCTAAGGGGATGGATGTCTTCGTGGAGGACTTTCTAAAGGAAACTGGATCGTATACTCGTAACACATGAGGAAAACCATGAAAGCGCCCATGCAGACAGTCCATTCTCGGGATTCGAGCCTCGGACCGAGCTACCAGTGTTCAGCGACTTTACCGCTCGGCCTCTGGTGGGCTCCCTAAATAGATGAGTTAAGGGGTGTTGGCTAACCTCGCTTTCGACTACTGTTCGAGTGCCTCACCGCAAGGGATAATTTCTCCTCTTTATGCTGGTTCGCTTCAGGATGTCTTGTTCTTGTCAAAAAGGGAACTTCTTATCTAATTTTTTAAATCCATAACGATCTTCTTCTCACTCTCTTTAGTCATTGCTTTACTTATTTATTTCAATATTTAATTTCGAGGAAGTAATTGTAATTTTATTACAAAGGTACTCAGTAAAAAAAATGCCTTCGTCTGTGTCAGTGACACCTCAATAAAGAGTGTTCCAAATAATATTTCGTAGGACTCTAAAACGGAAGCATCTTTCAAAAAACTTATAAAGAAAAGCTGATTAAAATGCAGAGACTTGAAACCCAAACTAGCCATACTAATCGGTGATGCCCATGATACTTGAGAAGAAAAACTGTTGTTGATTCGTTTTGCTACGAATACAGCAAAATGTAACACAACAGGTCACACAGCTGCTTATTTGCAGTTCGGAAGAGAACTTAGGACGACGGATTACGTTAATCACGATTTAAGAGCACTTACTGAAAACGAGAACTTTGTTGTTGAAATTACGCCGTATCTGAAAGAATTCGCTCGTTTGACACCTCAAATCAGGGAACGTGTAGAACAAAAACAAGATAAAATAAAAGCATGCTTTGATAAAAGACATAGACAAACTTACTATGAGCCTGGTGACAAAGTACGGATAACTTTACATCCAGTCAGAAAATCGATAAAAAGTAGAAACTTTGTGACTAAGCACGATGGTCTTTATCTAGTCATTACTAATAGATCTCCAACATACGACATTGCAGATCCTGCTACTTCTGATCAAGTATTAGGTACTTATCTTACCAATATGATGAGATCATATGAATTGCCTCCGTCGAAAGATCAAGGTTCTGTAACCCCCATACGGAAAAGAAGCAGACCTCGCAAAAATTGAACTGTCCAACGCGGACTCTTCGTCGAGACGTCATCAGAGCCCAAGGGGGAGTCTGTAACTTAACGATAAATGGCAATGGTCACAAAAGTTTTGAAAGAAAACGGTTTAAAAAGAAAAGCTAACTACTCAAACATTAATTAAAGATTCGACAGATTTTTTTTGCGTGGACATAACTTTCCCTCTTGTCCCACAGTAAATTTCGTTATATTACTTTCTATTATTTTTGACATGTACGTCTCTTTATGTAGTGCCTGTGTTTAATTAAATTCCTTTTGTTAAGTATTCAAGGTTTGTTTCAGTTAAATTTTAGCAATTTCATTTAACAACTAGCCGTGAAAACAACGCTACAGTTGTGCTTTTCCGGAATGGCAACGTGAGAAGATGTTCTAAAGATCTGATACAAGATTTGGTACTAGTTGTTATTATTAAGCTGGAGGAGTCATATGTTTGTGCTTTCAAAACATAAATAAAATTATTAATATTATCAAAGATGGTTTTTTATTGACAAGAACCTAGCTTTTCTCTTTATTGAAATAAAGTGAGGGGAAATTAGTATGAATTTCATCTCAATATGGAACTTTACAGACAAGAAAGTTTTACTCTCATCATAGCTTATTTTTATTTTTCCGAAAGCTTCGTTGATTTCTCTTTCCATATAATACGCTTTAAGTAACTGCAAGAAGTTGATACGGAAATGTGGGTTGTTGCTATATTGTAATTCAATTTCTCTACAAATTGCGATTTTATGTACTGAAGAAATACATCTAGGTCTTGATCATTCTCTGCATTACAGAAATTCGACTTCGCTGTGACCATATCCTTGATACTTCTGATTTAACACGCGTACATGCATTTACAGAGTCAACATTACTTCGTTTTCTAACGTTCGTGTCAATCCATGCTCTACTCGAATATGTAAAAGGTACTTTTTCTTTAAAACACTAGTGAACATTTTTTTGAAATTTCTAATATGAGAAGCTTCGTGTTGTTTCAAAACACCATCCCTAGTGAAACTCTTTGAGCAACTACTACATTTAAAAACAACTTGATGTGCTTTCATACTTCTTCTTAAATCCCTTTTAAAAACTTGGGAACATTAAATACATCTTTTAAGATTGGAAGCTTCATGACGTTCTAAATGATCAAGTTCACTAAATTTCTTAGGACATTTACTACTTCTGTAGCTCCTGTCTTGATATTTCAGATGTCTATTCAAATCACCTGTTTTTGCGAAAACTTGTAATCATATCGAACAAGTAACATTTCGAAGATGAATCATTTCATGAACCCAAAATTATCAATGCGAGTGAAATGCTTGGAATGCCTACCACATTGGAGAGGTGTGTTTTTTCAGTGTGCATTCCCATATGTCTATTTAAATCAGTCGAGCGAAAGACATTTCACATTCTACAAAATGAAGGAATTTCTCTCCCAAATGGATTAGATGCCGAGTTAAGTTCTTTTCTAAAGCAAATATTCTACCACAAGTGGGGCATGCCTAAAACAGAAGAGCAGGAACTCGTAAATGTTAGAATAACTTAACACAGATATACTTAAACCTATCTTATAAGCAAACACTCACATACCAAGAAAGGTTTGCACTCATGCATTTATTAAATCTTAAACATTACCAACCTAACAATTTCATGCTTTTTTTTCCCCCCAAGACATTTTTCACAAATTTATTCTCACTAAGAACATTATTCCCAAATAATATAAACATTATACATGTAATACACCTTAAACATATTAAAAATATATTTCATAAAATATAGTAAAACATACTTTTTTAGGTATAAATGCACCAGCAGCATTGGAGATTGCATTAAAGTGAAGTATTATCCATTTTGAACGTAAAAACGACAGAAAAAAATACACAATCGTAAAACTAGTTTACAAGGCAATGTAATAAAGATTTGGAATATGGTTATATGGATGATATGAATTTATATATGCAATATTATGAATCAATAAATACTCAAATCACAAATCGGATAATATGGATCAAATATTAAATACGGAAAGTAATATTCTTCAGCCAATCAAATGTTATCTATTTATTAATTCACATTGAACATTCTAGAATATTCGTTATCATGAGATTTCCTCCTTCTATAAGTATCTTAACAGATATGTTTCGATAGCATTTTATTTTCCGGATGACATCAGTCAACTTATCAGAGTTATTCAATCAAGGTTAAACGAGAGGCTCACTTATTCAGATAGTATACATGTGATTAGGGAAGGAGCGATCTATCAGTTATAATTAAACAAATGCATGTTTATATTCACTAAGAATTCAAAAGAAAGTTTAAGGCGTTTAATAGTTTTAAAGACTTTACAAATAGAAAAGCACTCTAAAATGTTAACGTAAAATCATATTATCCTTTATAGATTTAAAAAGTTAATCCTATTTCGCTTACCTCGATTGTCAGTACCAGAATCATTTTAACTAAAAAGAAAAAGTCCTTCTAAAATTTTGCACATTTATCCAGTTACTCAGTTTATAAAATAATTATTGATAATAATAGGGGTAAAAACATCACTATTTCAGAATTTAGGAAGAGATTTTCATTAATGAGAGTGAAAATATACGGAACATTATACATGATTTTTATCGTTTTCATTACATTTCACTATTCCGTGAATACTGAGAACATATCTTATTCGTTTTCAAAGAGTGCATGCATTTCGCACTTTTTAGGGAGTAACACGGGTGTTTTATTAAAGATGTTTACTGAATGATACTAAAACTTTCAAGAAGAAATCAAATATTTTTTCTGTTTCATGAATATTTATGAATAATTATGATAAATCATAAATATCTGAAGATTTCACCTGCTATTAAACATCTTCAAAAATATTAAAATATTTTCAAAATCTCAATCCTCATAGAAATATTTACATATTTTGATAGTAATCCCGAAGTTATGTCACTTCAATCAGACTTAAAGACACCTTAACGAAACAGATTTTTGCATGATTTGATAAATTTCCTGTACTTTTACAGATAGTAGAAATTTATACTCAGCGTATGCAAACTACTACATTGAATAAATTGAATTTTATACTCATCTTAATTAGTTGTTTTTGTCCTCAGACCTGTTTTAAGTATTATACATACTTTTAACATTTATCAATCTTGCTTAATAGTACAGTTACACAACGCGAACTCGAAGAAAAATTGAATAACTTATATACAGAACACAGACAAGAATTTTCAAGAATTACTTAAAATATGCATTCAAGTGCTGAAAAAATAACCATATGTTCCTGTGAGTTTTAGTGTTTTTTTTTTTTTTTTTTTTTTTTTTTTTTGCATCTGCCAACAATTTTTTACTATTTTTTTCGTTATTGCAAAAGTTCTACGGTGAATAGAATTTTGTTGTACAACAGCCATGTCGAATGTCTCGCTATGGCGTAGTAAATTTTCTTATATTTAAAATTAGTGTTAACGAAATAAAGCTAACGAAAATACAGTCCATATCTGATGTGAATTATTTAGCAAAACCAGCAGTGAAATAATGCTTAGGTTTTGCCATTTTTTTGGTTAAGTCTAGTGATAGGAGAGATAGTGACTAATTGTCCGAAACGAATTGTAACTGTGCATGTGGCTGTGAACAACATGCATAGTTACAATTCATTTACATGTTGAACATTTAAATTTTATTTAAGAAGAATGTGTTTTTATAACTGATTTTAAGACTGTTATAATGAAAGGTAAAAGTGTTTCGATTTTATCTTAATATAGGTGTAAAGTAATTTGAGAGCAATTTGTGTTTTTGTTTTCAGTGATTATGAGTGAACGTTTAACAATTTTAATTTTAAAATAAAAGAACTTCTTTACATAGGAGTATCACTAATTATATTAAGAAAATAAAAGTTATTATAACAGCTGATGAAATGAATTTAATAGAACTAGAAGAATGTATTGAATTATTGAAACAAAAAGAAACTGAATTAAGGAAGCTTGATTTTGAAATTGAAGATTTAATTACATATACTGAAGAATTAGCAGACGAAATATAGATAATGTTCGGAAGTACACAGATAAAGTTCATTTATGGAAATTTAAAAGTGAAAAAATCAAAGTAGTAAAAATAAATCTGATAAGTCAATTTCAGAACAGGTTTACGACAATATTAAATTACATAAGTTAACATTAACAACCTTTGCAGGTAATATTACAGAATGGAGAGATTTTTAAGGATCCGTTCAGTGCATGTGTAAGAAATAATACAAATTTATCCAATGCTCAAAAATTTCAGTATTTGAAGGCGTGAAACAAATTATACAGCAATGAAAAAGAAATAAATGATAAATTACATACAATAACGCTGTTCTTATACGATCAAAACAAATTTTTGTAACTTGCAAGTTGTCAGTTTTCAGAAGTTACTTGAGCATTCAGCTTGTGGTTGCAAAGTTCAGAACACATAAATGCAAAAATCGGTAAAAGTTCAAAAAAGAAATGAAAATATTTATAAAGTGTATACTATGATCACTCAAAATGATCGTAAAATTACAGTCCGTGTGATGGAACCATGAGTTAGCCATTCAGGGACATAAAATTAAAAAACAAAGTTTCTACTTCAGAGAAGTGTCGCTATGCAGTTGTCCTGTTCTCCTATTGATCGGTTTAGTCACTTTGGACTGAATGTATCAAATGAGAGGCGAACGGACGGAAAATCTTTTACTCTTTAAGAATTTGTAGGCTATGATAAGCACACTTCGAGCAGTTACCGTCGACCGCGTAGCACGCAGCTGTATTTCTCCTCGAATTCTGAAAAGCGTTGCTTCCATCAATGTAGCCTACGGATTGCACCTAATTTTAAAATGTCCTTTTTCCGGATAGCGAATTGCAAACACGATGACGATTTTAGGGATTATGGCAGATTCTGAGCGATCTTCCAAATCGCAGCCGATTATGTCCTCAAAACATGAAGAGTTTCTGAAAACGACTCTTATACTTAAACCAGTCTGTGAAGTCAATGAGTGTTAGATTTCATATGACATGTAGTTTGTATTTTATACGTTATTAATTTTATTTATTTAATGTCATTTGCCGCTAATAATTATTGTTACTTTTGTTTCTTGGAAGTGGCAACAAAACAACTCATAGAATTAGCAAAAATGTGTGCGCGTAGTAAGTAGGATTATTGAAACAATATTTTGCTATTTACATGAGTGATTTCTATTAAAGATCCAAATTTATTTTCATCAATAAATAAATACTTTAGAATATGTTTATTAGTCTCTAGTGTCCGTGATACACTAGTAGCGTAACAGTTTATTTTGAAGCGTAAGAGAACATTTTCTAGTACCCTCAGCAGGACACAAGATTTGTTTGGAATGCTAAAGTATGAAACTGGAAGCTAAAGTAACTATTAACTTGAAAAGAAAATTAACAGAGCTGAATTCACAAAATCCTTCAGTGTTTTAGAAGAAATTTTAATGAAAAGTGGGAGAGGTACTTCTGAATTACAGTCGGCACTTAATGCTTTGTTTCCAAAGTTGAACGTTTGGAAGATACGCACATACATTTTTTCAGCACACTTACCGTAAACGAAAGGGAAGCAGAATTTGATGCTACTGAAGATTATCGAGGTAAGGCCAGCAGAATCGAAACTAAAATGAAAGAAGTTCTTCAGAATCTAAGTACTTCAAATTTGAATTTGAATGAATCTGTTAACGAGAATGCATGCAAAGGTACGTTTAAACTTTTAAAGCTTGAATTGCGGAAATTTGATGGTAAAATTAAGAAATGGTTATTTTTGGAATTAGTTTTAAAAAATTGACAAAGATACTATGATTTCTGATAGTGATAAATTTCAGTCTTTATTACAAGCTACTGTTGATGGTTCGCGTGCGAAGTATGTTACAGAAAGTTTTCCCCCTACAGCTGCTAATTATCCTAGGACCATCCTTTTTAAGAGCCTATCAAAGAAATGCAAATGCGGCCGTGGTCCAGACCCAAAATGTAGACTGGACAGTTTATTAATTTTTTTAAATCAGAAGTACAATCCGAAGAATGCATAAACAAAGCTATGGCTGGTTTTGGCTTGAAGAACGAAATGTCCTGCGGAATTCAATCTATTAAACCTGTTCACGAACGATCATCAGCGGCAGCAAGTTTTTTTAGTGCTGATTCTCCTGTTAAAAATGCGTGTTTTGAAGTGGAAAACACGAAGCTCAAAAATGCTATTTTCAGAAAGACAAAAAATTTAAAATATAAAGCGCACTGATTTCGCTGTTTAAGGGCAAGTCATTGTGCAAATGAATGCAGGAGTGCTATTAAATGTGCAATTTCTCAAAAGAATCACAGAGTAATTATGTTTTTGGAATGAGCTAAAAGTAAAACAAATCTTAAGTAGTCTGTGTTAAACAGCAGTGAAAAAGAAACTAGTAAGGGGAAAGTTCTGTGAATCTTGCTAATGTTAGCAATTCACCACCAGTACTTTTGCAGACCTGATTGTAAACTTAATTGGAAATAATTGCACACTTTGTGTTCGAGCTTTATAGGACACAGGTTCGCAAAAATCGTATTTGGGGAAGGACTTAATTCCTACTCAGGCCGGAAATTTTTCGAACAACAGATTTTAAGTCATGCACTTTTTTGGTGCAAACCGAACGTCTGAAAATTTGCATAATTTCTTCAACTAAGCTAAAGAGATTAGACGATAATTTTTTCTTGTACTTTTGATATTTCTGAGCAAGATAGAATTTGTGATTCTGTACTTTCTGCTTTAAATGACCCACAAGTTAAGGAGTTCCGGCCCATGAATATACCATTTTATGACACTGAAGATTCATCAGAACATACTGATCTCTTAATTGATGAAGATGTGGTTGATCGACCTTTCACCTAGACAAGAAAAATAACTTCTAGTGCTATTGTAACCATAAGAATTTACCTGGGCTGGACATTGATTGGGAAAAAGCCATTCAGTGCTGTAAGGGAAAATATGGCTGTTACGATTGTAACCATGTTTGTGAAAGAGGTCAATATTTCTGATCTTTATTCTTTAGGCATCCAATCCAGTCAAAGTAAAGTTACGAAAAGAAAAGGAATTTCTTAGGAAGAAATATTTTCAAGAGACTCTAAGAATTAAGGATGATAGGAGGTACGAAGTTGCTTTACCATGAAAAGATGATCATTTGCCTCTTCCCACGAACAAAGATGTAGCGATAAAAAGACTTCAAGCCTCAACAAAAAAGCTACATTCAGAAAACTTATTTGATACCTATGATGATTTCTTTAAACAATGGAAATGAATTGGGAATATAGATGAAGTTACGGATGTGCATCTTTCACATCAGCACTTTCTTCTTCACAGACCTGTATTCAAGGAACTTAGTACTACAAAAGTAAGTCCGGAGTTCGATGCGTTCTTCGGACAAATTAGATCCTCATCTTTCAACCAGTGTCTAGAATCTGGTCCCAGTTTATGGGAACTCATTACGAGTTTTTTGGACATGCAGAATTTAAGCATGGTGTTTACTGCTGATAATGACAAAGCCTTTTTACAAGTCAGCGTTCGACCGGAGTAACGTAACTATTTGAGATTCTTCTGGTGGAGGAATAGAGACTGTAAAGAAGCTTACGTAATGCAACACAACAGATTGGTCTTTGGCGTAAATGCAACCCTTTTCTTTTGGTAGCAGTCCTAGATTATAATTTGGAAGAAATATGTGTTTGATCTTCGATATAATCAAGATTATGTTAAGTTTCTTCTTTCGAGTTTCTATATTAATAATTCAGCAACGGGCTTAAATAACACACGTGATATATTACCTTTCATTTAGACGTCTCAGGCATACTGAGTAAGGAAAATTGAATTTGAGAAGTTGGTAGTACACTAATGATAATGAACCTCAACCATTTACTACTTAGGACGTTTGTCGGATATAGGAAAGATATGCTGACTATAAATCTGGACTGGTTGGGCAGCTATAAATTTGAAACCTTGTCTAAAAGAATAATTCTTTCGGTCACTCATAATGTATTCCAATCTTGTTGGTTTATTATGTCCTGTTTTGTTGATATCCAAATTATTGTTGCAAAAGATGTGAAAAGAAAACATAGCTTAGGTCTCAGAAGTCGACGCTAATACAAAAAAAAAGAAGAAAAGGATTTATCAGAACTTCATTTGCTGAAGGAAGTAACCGAATCATGGTGTTTTTCGATTGATCTAAGCAGCCAAAACATTTCTCTGCATACGGTTTGAGACGTCAGCCTTCGCAAAAAAAGCTTCAAAATTTAAAAAGTAACGTTTTAATAGTTAACTTCAAAATCTGAAAATACTAGAATTCAGAAGAGAAAATCCCTCCCCCCCATTGTTTTCGTGCAAGATACAGTTGCTTGGTTAAAGATTTATTCAGAGGACTATGTGATGAAGACCATACGTATCCATGTAAAAAACTCAACCGATTTTATGAAAGTTACCAGCTTTTTATGTGGGAGAAATACCCTCTTCCACGCGCAGCAATCGGACAGTGAAAAGCACATCCGAGTAGTTTAGAAAAAATTACGAAGAATCAATTTCTAGTCATCTAAAAACAGGAAGTTTTCCCTATTTTTAAGGTTAAACCCTCCGCAAGATCCAGGAATAAAAGTTTAAGTACCCATCTATTTCCTTGAATTTAAAAAAAAAACCTAATAGACACCAAATCTTTAACCTGAACTATATGCTCAAATAATAAACAGAGTAACAAAAAATAATTAACAAAAAATATTCGCCCAAGAAAAGAGTGACTGAAGTCATGTTTTTGCTGTCAGGAGTACGGTCGCAGTCAATATACATGAATTAAATTAGAATGCTGTTGCAAGTGTTGAGAAGACCATCGAAGTAGGCTTTATCCGAAATAAACCTGAGGAAAACACTATGCCTTGAAGACCACGAGAGCAGCTATCGTGGATGTCGTTTCTATAAAATGAAATTTGAAAGAAACAAGATGACGAGAAAACCTAATTTTCCTGAATTTAGCAATGAAGACGTTTCAGTAACTTATACTTCTTCCGAAGATCCTGAACAGCCTCAAGAAAAACTCTCTATACGGACAGAAGTAAAAGTGAAACTTAAACTTTCACCTTAAATTTTAGTGAGGCTTTAATCGGCTTTTAGATGGAACGATAAAAAATTTCCCAAGTACCCCAATAATTCTTCACTTTCAAAAAATTAGAGAACGGAAGTCTACTGCTATAACCCTCGAAGCTGGTTTCAGAGCGGCACACATCCTAATTCAATTTTCAGAAGGAGAAGAGTAGAATTTCACAGATGGAAGATCTTACTTCTTTTACGATACGGAGAGAGAAACGCAGTGAAGTGGCATCGTGGAACTTTTTACGATGTGCTTGAGTGGAAGTTTGCAGTGGAAGTACCAAGTGGCATTGTGGAAGTTTCCAGGTTCGTTCTCGGTTTTTTACTTGCTTTTCTGCCTAGACAAGAACGATTTTTCTGTCTTTGATGGTGCGTTTGCCCTTTGCGTTTTTTTTTATTACTGTAACAGCCTTAGAGCTAATATTAATATTCTGGTTGTTATATTTTTTGTATATGCCAAATGGAGAAAGGGATTCCAAGTTCCAGGTCAGGATACCTGCAACGTTGACGGGGTATCTTTCAATATCCTATTACAGGAATTTTCCTTTAACCTTGTAATAAATTTCTGATTCTATTTTCAGATCCAGATGCAAGCTGAAATAGGGAGCATCGGTTATTATCCGTAAGATCTTCTTTTGTAGGGTCTACAATTTTTTTAAACTGTTTTTCAGTGGCGTTTGCATAGGAGGAATATGTGTAAGGTTTTAGTTAAACTAACAAAGTTTTATTTTAATTTAAATCTTTCTATCTCTTCTCATTTTCAACTTCCCGTTAGAAGAAGCGCGCGTTTTCAGCTTTATGCTAATTTGAAGTGGAACCAAGTTCTATTTAAACCAGAGGTAGAAACCTCTCAGTGTGAGAGAGCTTTTAGTCTCAGATCACGGTCATTCTGTTCGACGTTCGCCTGACCAGCTAGCAGCTAAAATTATAAGCCATAGTGCTTACTACGTGATTGCTTATTGAAATAAATCCAAGTGCGTCAGCATTAGTAAATCTTGCTACGCACCATTTAGTTTAGAGGCCAACCTCGCGTATAGCTTTGCGAGCAACGACTATTTAAGTTCTATTTAGCTTTAGTTTAAATATTATTTAATTGTTCATTTTAGACCCAAGTGTGGTCTTCATTTTCTGTATCCCTCCCGAGTTGGGAAGTCGTCTGTAAATAATAGTAATTTAATAAAAGAAGATTTTAAATCCCTTTCAAGTGCAGTTATTCTCCAACTTAATCACAGTATCCTATCACCGAACATAGCTGCATTAAGCTCTCTGTTCAAGATCAGGACTTAAGGAGTTTCAAGAAGATGTTTGCCAAGAAAATGCACAGAACACTCAGCCCTGACATATGCATATGCAATTATCGACTAGATAGCAGAAATATAGTCTTCTCTTAAGACAGCCTGCTGAAAATTATTCTATAATGTTTTCCGTACGCTATAAATATGTGACTAGTTCAAGTAAAGTTCTTGATATTTTTAATGAGAGTAACGCATAGATAACTTGCGTTTTGAACTCTGGGAACTTGGGTTTCGAAGAGCTTAACCTCCGTTTTGATAATATCTCTCTTTCGGTGTTTCCTCATAAGCAATATTTCTGTTTTTCCAGGTTGTATACTAATCTTCCACTTGCTACAACTTTGCTTAAATCTTTTTCTTTGAATTTTGGCCAATGCATGATCTGCCCGTCTTGGTTTAGTCACAATTGCCGTATCATTGGCGCAACAGGCGAAAAATGAGTTGATGTCATTCTTAAAATTTGGAAAATCATTCATGTAGGTGATATAAAATAATGGTCCTAAGAATCAACCTTTGCCATGCATGACGATGTTTTCTTTATCAGCTCTCATGAGTAACGTGTATGATCCGACTATGGCGGGCGGCAGTAGAACGCCACCGGATTAGCTTGATTGGAGTATGCCCTACCTCACGACAGCGATATGGACTTAGCCGAAAATACTACTGATAATAACAACGAAATTATTTCACCGGAGGATTATCATAACATAATGGATGAAATTAAGGACTTGAATTACGGACTCTGCCAAATATTATGCTTATGACACTGTTCAAAGAGAGAAAACATAGGCGCCTCTTGGCGACAGAATGCATATAATCTAGAAAGAAAAGGCGAACCGTGTATCGGTTTATGAGGCAGTATGATTCCCAGGAGTTTGGTCCACCTTATAACAGGACATCTGCATATGTGTATATACAAAAGATACAATAAATGCTAAAGAACCATCTGATGCTTTGTGTTCCTGGTCGGGGCCGCTTTTGTTTTTAATGTTGTTTTCACAGATACAGACATTTGAACAACTTAACAGAAAATGAACGGACAATGTCCCGGAGAAACTTAGTCAAGTCTACAACGTGCTGCAAGCAAGAATGGGTTTTCTAGGAGGTAAGTATGAGTTCCTTGTTAAACAAAGCACAGATTACCCCTCTCCTAAAACCAGTACCTCTAATAAGCAAAACAGTTCGAAACAAAAAACTAAGGACCTAAAGGATTCTTCCGACGATGGCAAACGTGAAAGTAGTAAACACAAAAAAGCAGCTAAGACTTTTTTAAAAGTTTCTACCAAGAAAAACTTCAGCCAAATCGCGCTCAGTAAGATTCAATAAATTCATTCAAGAAATAATATCGTATTTCGTGATCTTATTTATTGAATCTGCTCTCAGATTTAATAAATAAGATCACGGAAATAGCACAGCACCCCACGTAGTACCAGCCAAAGGACATGCAAGAAAATGATATTATAGACTTTTTAGCAAGTCCATGGGCTTCTCCCATCGTTCTGGTCAGAACGAAAGTTGTTTCAACTAGATTTTGCATCTATTATCGCCGGTTGAACGAGGTTATGAAGAAAGACAGATACCCTCCTCCTAGAATTGACGATATTTATGACACTCCTTCCGAAAGCAAGTTATTTTCGACACTTAATTTAAAAGAATAGATATTGGCAGGTGGAAATACACTCTGATGACCAAGAAAATACGGTATTTACGACCGGACAAGGAATTGGTAGTTCAAGGATTATGTAATGCACCGGCAACGTTTGAACACCTCATGGAGACCGTGTTGAGAGGTATTTCCTACGAAGACTGTCTAATATACTCGGATGACATCATCATCGTTGAGAAGAGTTTTGAAGAATACCTGGAAAATCTGGAAAAGTGGTTCAAAAATGAAAGAAGTCAGTCTAAAGTTGAGTCCATCAAAGCGTTACTATTCAGACAGAAAGTGAATTACCTTAGCCATGTCATATCTGCCGAATGTATGTGTGCGGATCCGGAAAATGTTTCAGCAGTTAAAGACTGGAGACGCCCCGAAAATGTCCCTTAGCTGAAATGTTCCTGGGTCTTTCAACCTACGATAGGAGGTATGTGAAAGACTTTTATTCCATCGCAAGACCCCTTCAGAAGCTCACAGAGAGCAAGCAAAAGTTCTTCTAGACAAAAGAATATAAGGCTGCATTTAACAAACAGATGGATAATAATATCTGCTGCAATCCTGGCGTATCCCCAGTTCGACAAATCATTAACTGTCGACACGGATGCAAGCAATAATAGTGTCATTGCAGTTTTGTCTCATGAAATAAACGGTCATGAACGTTTCGTGACCTACTGAAGTGTCTATATAAACCGGAGTAAAACTAATGTGTCTCCAGAAAAATGTTGCTTGCCATGGTTAAAGCCTTAGAACATGTTCATCATTATCTCTACAGCAGAAAATTGCGGTTCCACATGGATCATGCGTCGTTGACCTGGCTCTTAAATTTCAAGAATGAAGACCAAATAGCCAGGTGGATACAGAGACTTCAGGAATATGACATCACTATCCGCCATAGAAGGTATCATCACACGGAAACGTTGACGCCATGTCTAGAAGACCTTGCCCAGAAAGCTGCCGATATTGCCCAGAAAGCTGCCGATTCCAGAGTCAATTGCTTAATGTTGTCGCACGACAAATTACAACATCAACATCAGCTGATCGAGACCCATGGAGAGACAAGGAAGTCAGGAAAGACCAGCTGAAAGATGGCGACTTTAAACCCATAATTCATTTAATGGAGTCCTCAAACATAAAACCTACCTGGCAGAACGTTTCGATCTGTAGTCCGACGAAAAAACAATGCTGAGCTCTCCGGTATTCACTCCACATTCGAAATGGCGTCTTATACCGAAAATTTGAATAGTATGATGGGAAGGCTTTTCAATGGCATCTCATACTTCCAAGATTCCGGACGTCCTTAAAGAACTACATAGCAGCTCACTTTGGAATAATGAAAACTTTGGATAGAGTTGGAGTGTGTTCTACTGGAATAATCCAAGGGCTGATGTGCAAAGCGGTGCCAATCATGCGGTCTTTGCACTGGTCGTAAAAAACCGAACAAATGCAGCTGACAGAAGCTACAACGTTATAATGTAGGAGCGCCTTCTGAACGTATCACCTCTGACATCCTGGGACCTCTGCCACGAACTGCTGATGGCAACAAATACATCCTCGTTGTCATGATTTCGTCACCGAAGAGCCTGAAGCGTATCCTATAGCTGATCAAGATACTGTCACGGCAGCAGAGGTACAGCACTCTGGCTTTCCTGGTTCGAAATGCCTCTTCAGTTACATTCCAATGAAAGAAAAGTTTTATCTCCTTTGTAATTAGCAGACTTTGCAAGCTACTCGGCATCGACAAAATCCAAACGACCCCTTTACATCCCCAGTCAGACGGCAGGGTACACATTTTTAATCCAACAGTCCATAATACGCTCTCACCACTGGTTTCCAGAAATCAAATGGACAGGGACAAGAAGTTACCACTGTTCTTACTGGCCTATCGCAGTGACTGTCTTACTGGCTTCTAGACTACCAGCTGTTTCTCATTGCAGATGCTCTTCTGTCGTGATCTTCGTCTGCCTTTGTGATCTCTTGTTTGGTCGCTCTCCGCTTGTGCCTTCGTCGCCTGACGGGTACATCCAACATCCTCAAGAACTGTTTGAAGTGAAGCACAATTTTGCGCGAGAGCGAGTCAACGTGCCGATGGAGAAGTTCTCAAAAGTTAGATGGAGAAGTTCTCAAAAGTTAGATAGAGAAACAGCAACTTACATTAATATTAAAACAGGAGAAAATTGGTGAAAACCTAAGGATTTAGCTAAAGAAATTTACATATATTTTGTAAAAAAAGGCAAATCATTAAACGAAACTACTTTTAATACTAACGAAAATATAGTTAAATTATCCCAGTCTTGAACAGAATCAAAATATATCCAGGCTCATATCATAAACAACACAAATAAAAATAAATATCCACCCAAAAGAATGTTACATATGTGGAAAATTAACGCACTAAAAAAGCTAACGTTTCTCCAAAAATAAACAAACCGGAAAATCAAAACACCACTTCAAAAAAAGAAGCACTAGAGAACAGTTCTAGTGATAAAGTAACAACAAAATTGGATCTTTGTTCTTAAAAAACCAGATGAAATTTTTTAGCAACCAAAATTTGAAATTTTGAAAGGTAAATATTTGCATTGCAGGGTAACGAAATCCCAGCCATAAATGATTCAGGTGTTGAAATTTCTGTTTTGAATCTGAAACACATATCAAATTTCTCTATTTAGAACAACTTTAATATTAATCTAATTTCCACATTTGGGGAAACCATCTCAGCTAAAGCGACTAGAATTCCTATATCCATCAGAAATGCTGATAACCCTAATTTATGGAAACCTATCGAAATACACAGTCCAGTCACATTAATGTGACCATCTGTCAAAAGCCAGAATAACCACCTTTCGCAGAGCGGACTGCTGCGAGACGTGCAGGAAGAGAGTCACATAGGTCCCTGAAGGTGTTCTCTGGGATATTGAGCCATGCCGACTCTAATGCCGTGGCCAGCTGCGCTAGATTACGCGGTTGAGGATCCAGGGCGCGAACAACTCGATCGAGAGGGTCCCACAGAAGCTCGATTGGGTTTAAGTCAGGTGAGTTTGCTGGCAAGGGGAGGACGGTAAACTCATCCTGGTGCTCTTCGAACCACGCACGTACACTGGCAGCTGTATGGCACCTCGCATTGTCCTGCTGGAAGATGCCATCATCCTGAGGAAAAACAATGCGCATGTAGGGGTGAACATGGTCCGCAAGGACAGATGCGTACTTGTATTGATCCATTGTGCCTTCCACAATGATCAGTGAACCTAGAGAATGCCAGGAAAACATTCCCCAGACCATAATGCTCCCGCCTCCAGCTTGGACCGTTCCGGCAATGGTTGCAGGGTGGTTCCTTTCAGAGGTTTCACGCCTTATACGCCAACGTCCATCTGTCCGATGGAGCATAAAACGCGATTCATCCGAAAACGCAACCTGTCGCCACTCAGTGGACGTCCAGCTGCTGTACTGGCGTGCAAATTCTAGCCTTCGCCGTCGATGAACAGCAGTCAGCATAGGTGCACGAACCAGGCGTCTGCTTCGGAGGCCCAGACGCAGCAATGTTCGCTGAATAGTACTTTGGGAGACACTTTTGGTAGCCCCTTGGTTCATTTTGGTGGTCAGTTGCTCAACGGTAGCCCGTCTATCTGCCCGAACGCATCTCCGCAACCGTCGTTCGCCTCTGTCATCTATGGCCCGTGGTGCACCACATTTGCCACGTCGCTGATTTTGGACAGTCCCATTTTGCCATGCACGGTACACTTTTACCACGGCGGCACGCGAACAGTTCACAAACTCAGCCGTTTCGGAAATGCTTCCACCCTTGGCCCGAAAGCCAATGATCATGCCCTTTTGGAAGTCGGATAAATCGCTTCGTTTCTGCATTACGCCAACGATTGAAATGTTTTCCGAAGCCCTCCCTTTATATACGCTCAACTGCACTGTGCTGCCACCTGCCTTCTGTGATTGGTTATTTAACTCTGACATGGAAAGTACGTGGTGGTCACATTAATGTGACTGGACTGTGTATTCGTAGCGTTAACAGAAGCACTTCATATTCATTGCGTAATTACTCCAGATGTTTATGATTCTGAATCACATCTGCTTAGCACGAATCGTGATTGCGACACGGCGTCTACATCGCAGTTACCGGAAGTGAGGAGTCATGAGTCAAAACAGCTCGAAGATAAACGCCGCGCTGATCTATTTATGCCAGAAAGAGCAAAATTTAATCATAAATTGCATTCAAAGAGAAAACGAAAGCGAGGATAAATTAAATTTGGTTCAACATTCGGATGTCAGTATTTCTAAACAACAGCAGAGGGAATATGAGACATTTCGCAATATGTTTAGAAGACGCGCAAAGAAATAAAAATGGATATTTTTAATGGATAATTTGATTTATCATCCCGAATGAATTTTCGGAGAACAAGTTAGTCAATTGGTAGCGCCTAAAGTTAGAAGGGAACAAATTTTAAAATTAGCTCACGAATTTTTTTTTGAAAATCATCTAGGAATGGGAAGAACAAAAGAAAGTATTCGTTATTCATTTTATTGGTCAAATATGTCCCGTGATATTGAAGAAAACTGCAGAACTTGTAAGAAATGTCAATTACAAAGTAGAGAAACAACTAGCTATCGTATGTCCATAAATCCAGTTCTCATTTGACACAGTGAACGTAGATGTAATCGGTTCAATTAAAACTCCATCAGCACGTAAGCAAAATATATGATGTGTTTAGTCGATCAACACTCTAGGTGGCCAGAAGCTGTTCCTTTGAGAACAATTACAGAAAAATCAACATGCGGCGCAATATTACAAGCCTTTATGAGAACGGGCATATCTCGATAATAGCTGGTGATCAAGGTATCCATCATGTTTCAGAATTAACACAAGAATTTCATGCCAGGTTAGGAGCAAGTCCTAGATTTGCAACAGCAGGACATCTACGAATTTTGGAATTAGTTGAACGGTACAAAAATTGGGACAAACACATTCCATACCTGTTATTCGCTTACTGAGAAATCCATAATTGTACTACTGAAGTATCTGAAATTAAATATGTATGGAACAGAGGCTAGAGGTTCGTTGTCAGTATTAAAATAGTCATGGTCAGGAGAAATTCCACTACCAATAAAATTGGGTAAAAGCGCTGTTGATTATCAACAGGAGCTAAAAATGAATTTAGAAACAACAGCACAGCAAGCATCGTCAGTGTCAGAATTGAAATAAGGTGCATATGCAAGTTATGTTAATCGTAGAGAGAGATATAAAGAATTCAAACTGGAAGATCAAATGTATCTGCTGATTCCAGTAATAAATTATATGTAGATGGACAGGACCTGCAGAAATAGTATTTCGTTGTAATCCAGATTCTTACAGAGTTAAACTGACACATGGTACAATAAGAAGAGTTCACGTAAATAAAATCAGAAAATTTAATCCAAAAGTACAGGTGGTAGGTGTAATATTTGAGAACGAAGAGGGACTAGAAGAAGTCCATCCCACACCCATTGCGAGTGACAAGTCAGAACGTTTTCCTCTTAGCGAAGTTGTTAAGCCATTTAGGCGATGATAAGAGGATTGGCATGATGAACTTGTTAAGAAAATATGACAACTTACTTAAAAATGAGGTACAAATTGCCAAAGTAGGAAAGCATAAAATAAGATTAAATGACACTAAAAGAAAGAAGCGATACATTTATCGAGTCCCAGAAACATTGAAGCCGCAAGTACACAAACAAATCGAAGAAATGTTGGCAGTGGGATTGATGGAATAAACCAATGTCGAAATTTCGTACACTGTCTGCGTTATGAAGAAATACGGTAATCTTCGCCTTTGAGTAGACTCTCGATCCCTTAATGCAGCAACGAAACCAGAATCCTAAAGAACTCTTATAGAGACTCTTATATACTCTCTTTTCTTCATATCTCCTCGGCATATGGGTGGTCTTTTGCCTGCGAATGCTGCTATCTGAAACCGTTAGGCCTGCTTCTTTTTCGAGCGTCCTCTCCTGCCTTGAAGCTTGGGCGGCAATTATTCTATCTTTTCACTGTGGGACTTGCTCCTATTTAAGATCGGTCGGCGATTGATTCATCATCTTACCCAGCCTATGATTACGACCACATGTGAAGAAAATATCGGTGAATTCCAGTGGCTTTTTTGCCGTCTACCGGTTTTACACAGTTGGCAGCCAGGCATTCCTTAGGATCAGATAAGCAAATCTTTTGTATTTAATTTAGTTAACTTGAATAGTTATATTTGGTAACTAAAGTCTTTTAATTTGCTTTTAACGTAACTTGTTGGCAAAACGAGAAGATTACTCTCAATCCTTACTGAAATTTTATTCCTCAATATTAAATACAATTTATTTTGAGGTCACTTCCTAAGTTTAGATTCGGGATCGCATTCCAGTTGTGTGCAACGTTTTCTGTTAAGTGGGATAGGCTTGGAAAATTGAAATCACCCTTAATAGTTTAGTGTGCATTCAATGAAATCGATCATTTAAAAATTAATTATTGGTTTATGAAAAGTAGTGCAATAATTGTTTATTTACGAAATGTGCAATAATTAAGGTGAATTAATTTTAATCCTAGTATTCGGTGATTTCTTGTAAATTTGCTAATGCTCTGTTTAAAGAATTAATTAAAGGTGCAATATTACGGTGAACTAATTTTGTGACTAGATATGTATATCACAGATATACATTTAGATAAGGTGCATTATCATTGAGAGATTAATTTCTTTTGAAAATAGTTTACCAGGGATATTAACTATGATCATAACTAATGATTAGCATTAAGTATGAAAATTAACCAACATTGAATTGTGTAAAATTTGATAGGTTTCCCCTCTCGGGAGTACGGTTAGATTTTGTGACTAATCCTTCTGTTTAATTACCCGAGAAAATAAATTCTGATTTTACTTTAAGGAAAAATTTGTATGTTATTCATTTTTATATAAATTTCACTAGTTATCAACAAAGGGTTGTTTAAGGAATTATTAATGATTACACATTAATGAACATTCTAGAATTAAAATTTGTTATTGAATTTGTCCCACTTTAACAATGTCTTCTATGCCTTCTTAAAAGGCACATCGCCCACGTAACACATGCATCTGTTTTTGTGAGAAAAGCGCGTATGGGCCCTAGAGTTATCCTAAGTCAGGCCAAAGTTTTAGAGAAGAATAATGCCATGTATGCCATTAATAGAGTATTATGTAAAGTCTATTCCATTAATCGAAACAGCATGTCCTTGATACAAGATAATTTTTGTTGGCTAAATGGCTTAAACGAATTTTAGTTGTAACAAAACGTGTGTGTGGTTACCTTTGAGGAATTTGATAACGTAATTGAAATTACCAATTCGAGGAAAAGCATTTTTTACTCTAAGCATCAGCCATCACTGTGAATACAGACAAGTCCACAGAACCCAGAGCGCAATTGGGTGGTCTTTTTTGAAAACGAAGAATTGGAATTTTTTTACTCTAATGGACAATCTCCAGACGCTCACGGATTTCACTATTCAAATGTAAAATGAAATAATATTCCACTGCAAAGCTTACTTCTAATGTACAGTGGTGAAATAAATTACGAGAATTTTCATATTTGATCTACGATCTCCAGATATACTGGACAGATTTTAATAAAATTTGGTAAGGAAAGTTCAAACTAAAAATAATTTGGTTAATTAAAATAATGAATGCTACAGAGTTATCCTAAGTCAGGCCAAAGCTTTAGAGAAGAATAATGCCATGTATGTCATTAATAGAATATTATGTAAAGTCTATTCCATTAATCGAAACAGCATGTCCTTGATACAAGATAATTTTTGTTGGCTAAATGGCTTAAATGAATTTTAGTTGTAACAAAACGTGTGTGTGGTTATCTTTGAGGAATTTGATAACGTAATTGAAATTACCAATTCGAGGAAAAGCATCTTTTACTCTAAGCATCAGCCATCACTGTGAATACAGACAAGTCCACAGAACCCAGAGCGCAATTGGGTGGTCTTTTTTGAAAACGAAGAATTGGAATTTTTTTACTCTAATGGACAATCTCCAGACGTTCACGGATTTCACTATTCAAATGTAAAATGAAATAATATTCCACTGCAAAGCTTACTTCTAATGTACAGTGGTGAAATAAATTACGAGAATTTTCATATTTGATCTACGATCTCCAGATATACTGGACAGATTTTAATAAAATTTGGTGTGAACATAGGTTGTCAAAAATCATAATATACACATGTTCGTATGTAACACTCATGGGAGTCGAAAGGTCTGAAACAGCGGTTTCAGAAGACACGAAAGAAATGGGTTAATAGGAGTAGTCTCCTCTTATAGCCATACAGGCCTCGCAGCGTGATGTCATACTAAAAATAAGGCAGTTTATCAGTACCTGTGGCAATTGGTCCCACTCATTCATCAACGCTGTTTTCAGTTCCTGGATGGTTCTCGGAGGGGGGCTGCGAGTTGCACTTTCCCTCCCCAGAGCGTCCGAGACATGCTCTATAGGGTTGAGGTCTGGAGACCTGGCTGGCCAATCCATCCGGCGAATATCCTCACTCTCGAGATATTCATCGAGCTCTATGTGGCCTCGAGTTATCGTCCTGTAAGATGAACTCGGGACACACTGCACCCCGGAAAAGGCAAACATAGGGCTCCAAGATCTCATCCCTATACCTCACACCAGTCACAGAGCCTCTGTCAAAGACGTGGAGAGGTGTGCGGCCATCCAACATGATGCCTGCCCAAACCATTACACCGCCATAACTGTTGATTTCGCGGACATTGGAGGGCAGGTAGCGGGTCCCTGGCTCTCTCCATATGAAAGTACGGCGAGAATCGATGTTTATGCTAAAATAGGACTCGTCGGGGAACAGAACGGTCGCTCATTGCTCCGTACTCCAATCACTATGCTGCGGGCACCATGTTAATCGGACTCTCCGTAGACGTGAGCGGGACGCAAAAAGCCAGTCTTCTAGCAAACAACCCTTTCTCATTCAGTCTTTTGGAAATAGTCATCCTTGTTACACGGGCCCCTGTGGCTGCATACAGGTCCGGAGAGAGCTGAGAAGCTGTAGCCTCTCTGTTACGCCTCGCTAAATTGGACAAATAGCGATCTTCTCTGGCCGTCGCGGCTATTGGACGACCTTGGCCAGGCTTTCTTTCGACGGATACTTAAGTTTACACACGCTGAGCGTTAAACTCTCTGCATGTCTGGACTTGCGATTAGCCTGCCCCAAAATTCGCCACCTTATTCCTATCTAAACGTTGGTGGTTTACTGTTCCGATGCGAATTTAACCATTTGCTGCAAGATAACACCAAGAAATTCGTCGAGGTGTGTTACCGAACGCAATTCGTCTTACCCTCCACCCGCTTATAAAGCCTCTTTTTCTACTGGCTCCTCCTACACACATGTGTACGCTTATGTATTTGCCTTACAAGACTTGCCTTTTTATCTAGAAGCAGTAGTTTCTCCTTCAGTTCAGTTCTTTTCATGCAATTCTCTCGATTTATTTCACCAGTGTATGTGGAGCTTACGTTATTTATTAAGTACTGAAACGGCAAGGTCAATCTATGTATGCTATTATTGAAAATTTGCGTGAAATGTCAGAATTTAACCTGTATGAAATTTTGAAAAAACTTATTGTGTAGGAATGATTTTTCAAGTAATAAAATATTTGAAACGTATTTTTGTGTGTGTGTGCTTTATTTTTCTGAATGAATAATTCTTCTTGAACTGAAAAAGTATATAAATAGAGTTTTAAATATAGTCACAAACAAACATTTTTATATGAGAAAAAACACAAATAAAGCTTTTTTAACCTAAAATAATCTATTTTTTTAACTTTATAAAATCAAAGAAAGCATTTTTTCTTTACATTTTGAAATTAACACGAGTTTTCCATCGACAAAATAAAAGTCGAAATTTTTCATCCTAAAATTAAAAGTGAAACTTTTCCGACCAAAAAAAAGAAGTCTAAATGCAAATTTTTCGACTTTGCAAAATCAAAGGGTAACTTTTTTCCTTATATTTTCAAACGAACATAGGTTTTCCCATACAGAAAATAAAAGTGGACATATTTCATCCTAAAAAAATTAAAACGAAACGTTTTCAACTGAAAAAAAATTTCAAAGTGTATGCTTTTAGTCTAAAAAGATGTAGTGAATATTTCTCTTAGAAAAGTTGTAAATATAACTTACATCTTAGAAAAAATATTTTTAGTTATTGAAGTAAAATTATTTTCTCTTTATTCTTTTATAACATAATAATTTTTAATTTATAAAAATTACCTTACATGTAAGTACACAATAAAGCCACATATATCAATTTAACATTGCTTTATCTAATATTTAACCCCTTAACTGCCGCGGGCGTATATATACGCCTTGCTCAGCCGATGCGTTAGCTGCCC
>KK113441.1:7284-137448 GCA_000611955.2 Stegodyphus mimosarum
ATAATCCAAGAAAGGAAATATTCCTCGTTTGGTGGTAATGCATAAGATTTTTTGTGGAAGCACCCATTAGGTAACTCTTCTGTTCCTCTGTCAGATATTTCGGAGCCCATTGCATGCAAACCTTTCAGTACTGAAAACTTTCATGCAGAATTCTGTTAACACTTCCTTTGCTCATAGATGTTTCAGCCATTATATCACGAGTGGGGATCTACTAATTATTTCTCACAAGACTGTTCGCAAGACTGCAATTGCTTCCTTAGTGATAATCATCTGTACTTAACCTGGTTGTGCCCAGTTATCCATACTGCTTCATCCTTTACAAAAATCCATACAGCATCTGAATATTGATCTGCATGTCATATACTCTACACCATACACATTTTGCATGTGGTGATAAATTTCTCCAGCACTCACATTTTCAGATATTAAAAATTGTACAACTGCATTGTGACAGCATATGGAGGTATCCATGATACAAAAGGTAGTATTGACCTTTTTCCTATGCTATTACACAAGCATCTGCCGTAATCCGACAGAATGGAATGCATTCTCAGCACTTGGTGCCTTCTGTAGGAGCATGATGTTCTGTATCTGAAAATGATGGTGCAATCACGGCAGTGCCACTTTCATTTCGGCGATGCTTGTATTAATTAGTGAGATGATAAAAAAACTATACAATTTTTACTTTCTTTAAATAGAGAAAAAACTATACATTTTTTGCTTGCTTAAATGTGTACTTAAATACATAAAACTTACTTAAATATGTAGGCATGTTTTAACATTATATATGTGGATACCAGAATTCAGATATACACTTGTACAGAATTCAGAGATACACAACACTGAACACTAGTAGTTCCACCCAGGTTAAAATCCAGGTGAACATGAGAGGTTTGATAGCTTTCTTCGGGTGTACTGTGAATGTAACGGTCCCCTTAGGAAGTCTTCCATGACGGCATCTCTTCCCATAAACAGATAGCCCTTAAATTGCTTTGTCTTGATTATTATAACCTTAATCTTCATCGAGGAATTTTGATGGGAAATTGATTTATAATCACATTAACACATGGGGTAGAAAAGCCTATGAAGTCTGGTCATTTGCTTGTAATCTAGATTTAACTACCTATTATGTAACAAGATTGTCAGTGGGCTTATCTGTATAGCATCTGGCTGGTACAATGTAATTAAATAAAATATTTACTGGCCTGAGGGAAGAAGCTTAAATGTCAGTTAGATTATTAGATTAAAGCAAATTACAATAGAGGTTTTTTGCTAAAGTGGTAGTGCATAAGATTGCGTGATGCTTTTGTGGAGGACTGCCTCCTGTTCACATTTTTCATGGGGAAAACAATGAAGAGCACCATACAGCTAGCTCATTCACCAGGACCTGAACCAAGGTGTCTAAACATTGTAAAGACATTAGGTTATTTTGAAGCAGGAGAAAAATTAGCAGTGCTGTCTCCGGGATTCGAACCTCGGACCTATTGATACGCACCAAGTGTGCTGACCATTACACCACATGAAAACATACTAAGAAGGCGGGAAAAATAATTTAATATATTTCCCCTTTTAAAGGGCTACTGGAGATTAGGGAGCCCACTCGCCAAATCCTGGTGGTGCAGAATCATCATCCATCACCATTTTTAGTTCGTGCACCAGTGTAGAGATATTAGGTTTATTTTGAAGCAGGAGACATCAAAAATGAGCAATGCACTCACCGGGGCTCGAACCTCAGACCTATTCAATATGCGCCGAGTGTGCTGGCCATTACACCATGAAGGCATGCTAAGAAGATGGGATAAATACCTTATAATGTGAAAAAATCAGTGTTATGTATTTTGTTACACTAGGATGTCCTAAATTTAGTTTCCTTTTTCTTTTTCCAGTAATCTTAGCTCTTTCATGCTCATTTGGCTGTCCCTATTCAAATAAATTATTAACACTGTCTTTGAAGTCTTTATCTTTTTTAAAAGATTGTTGAAAACATATTCCATTAGCATCTAATAGTCAGAATTGATATTAGCTAAATTTGCCTTTCTAAATCTCTTAGCAACTTGTTGATTTTGTCCTGATTGAGACCTTGGAAATGAGGTGCCAGAATTGAATAACACTAAGAAAAATGTTACTCCTCTAAAATTATGAGATTGTGCTCTAATATTTGAGAAAGAGATAGCTTCTGTTTGATTTTCAAGTATATTGGCAAGAGACAAAGCTTGCAGTTTTTGTCAAAGCATAACCAAACTGACAAGAAATGGGAAATAATGCATAACCAGCAGCTACTCTGAACACTCAGACCCACTCACATTCGACCACTCAGAGATCTAAAGATAAGCAATTATTCTAAAACAAGGACAGAAATACTAGTACAACAGTTGTACCATAGCCAACGTTAAAAAGGAAATAATTTTACCACTACAAACATGCCAGGAAAAGCTGGGAAAATTATTTTTAACTTTTTAAACTTAAAAAATTATTATTCTACTATAGAGATATGTAATACGTAAATTAAAAATGTGTTATTAATTGCACAAGTGGTGTAAATATTTATAAAAATTATAAGTATGTTTAATTTTTTTCCTTCCTTCCTTTCCTTATTTTTATATGTATGTTAGCAATTAGCATACATATGCAAAGTACTGTTAAAGATTTTTAAAGAATACTGGAGTAAATTTGGGTTTTTAGTTATAATAAATGATAATGGATGTATTAGATAAATAAAATAAGCATTTAATCAAATTTTTATATTATGCCTATAAAAAAAGGTTTTCTATTTTTGAGGTTACAAAAAATGACACATAACTTCTTTAGTTAAAACAAATAATATTAAAAAAATTAAAACAAAACCAATCCAGTACATTAAAATAGGCTGTCATACTGTTAAAACTAGAATCAATACCGGGTCATTCGAAAGTATTGGCTGTGGTGATATAGAAGTTTAAGAGGGACTGAAACTTCCAAAAGATCTCTTTCTATGCCTGACAAATAAGCAGCATCAATAAAACAGGCATTCATAATGTTCAACCTTATTTCATGGAGCTGTCGTGCTTTCTTTCACAGTCTTATGAATATCAAGACCCTGATTGTTTTGTAGCAACCAGTAAGTAGTCTTCATTTTACAGGAAACATTTCTGAAAATGCATAGATTAGAAAATATTATTTTGCAAGACAGTGCAGTATTGTTAGTGAATATGTCTGTAGGAGTGTTCATCAACTGTCCTTCCCAGAGCACCATACCTTCAAACTGTTGCTATTCAAGTAAACATTAAAATATTAGTTTCTGTTTGCTGTATATATATCTGCTTCCAAATGAAGCCATTGATAAGGAATACTTGGATGATTTAACAGAGTAGCTGATAAAATTTGTTATTATTACTGGGGATTTAAACATTGTGGCAAATATCATTTAGGTGGTGAAAAACTCCTCCGATATACTCCTCCTATTCACTAGTGCCTGCCTGTATGAGAAGTTTGGGTGGGGAGAATTGTGCATGCAGCCAACATAAAAGTATAGAAGCCAAGCTAACCAGAGCAGCAGCAGTAGTGACCAGTTGTAAATTGCACTGGACTACCTCAGGCAACACCTGAAGACAATGAGTACTTGAAGGAAGAATCCACACTGGATTTCTCAGCCAGTTTCTGATCCTGTACTAAAGTTAATGAAGGTCATTCATAATTAGTCTGTTGATGAAAATCAAAAGAATGTTTTGCAGAAAAATTTTAACACAGAATTTGCATAAAAAATTGAAGACTTATCGTAAGCAATCAACCATAACTTAAAAATTCAAACTTACTAATCTTTATGTATGAACTAAAACACATTACACAACTCAAACAGTAATTGTTTATTTAAAAATTTGTGCTACACATTACACTTCTTGAGGTGTTGAGCATTTTTTCATTTCTTCTTTGTGGGCGATCACATTCAAAAACATGATTCTCAGTGAGGAACAGTACAAACATTTGAATTATGCTTTCATTGTCTGATGTGGATAGCGTTAGAGATGTGATTTCTGTAACAGGTTATAATGTGATTATGCATATTGTTGCATTCATACTGGTTCATAATAATTGAATGTCTACAGATCTAGTGATAGGCTGATGAAATTATTTTTATCAAAAGAAATATTTCAGAACTCTGGAATTCTCCACATAAATATTCGTACAAGTGTTCACAGTGTCACACAGTATAATCAGTAGTTACACTTCAAACTACTAAGAACGTTAAACACAGTGCGCATCTAAAGAGAAAGCTAGTTAGGATATCTCAGTTCATGTGGAACTAAACAACTCCTACCAACAATAACTAGGCAACTGAGAGCAGATGCTCTCTCTTCGGCTTTAAATGGTTTTCAGCTGGCCTTGAGATATTTCTCAGCACATTGAAGCCAGTTGCATGTGGGAAGTGCAGATTTCAACAGCACATTGAAGATAGCTATCTCTCATAACTATGCAGTTTTATGGCCACCTTGATCCTCCAACCTCACTCGAAGGATTTCTGGTTCTGAGGTTATCTGAAATCTAAGGTGTACACATGGATTCCATGAGATTTTTCAGAACTGAAAGATGCTATGAAACAGGAAGTTATATAGATTCCTCCTGCTATGTTATGCTTATTATTGTTGTCAATAGTTTTTCCTATAGGTAATATGTTATTGTCTGTGAAGGTGGACACATTGAAAACTTGTAATTCTAATGAAAGTTACTCTCCCCCTCTCCTATCTTGTGTTATCATTATACCTTTACAATGCTCTTCTTTTTGAAAGTTTCATACTGGCAGTTTTTGTCATATGTGCATTGTTCCAATGCCATTTATAGGTTTTCAATATGCTGATAAATTTGCACAGGAAAAAAAGTGGATGTTGCCATTCGAAAATTTAGAAATTTTTCAATGTAACCATAACCATGAGAGCCCTATTGTTTTAAATGCACATACCTTCAGATAACAATACCTGAAATTTCACTTCATTTGATTGATTGGATAGACCACTAGGTGTTCATATATCGGGGAAGTTTTTTTATGATCACCGTGTGCTGTATGCTTACTAAAATGCTAATTTAAAATTGCTATAGACTGTGTTTTTCTTTCATTAATGCAGGTCTTTTCTACAAATAATTTCATAAAAAAATTATTTCTCAAAGAATTATGTTGATACATATATAGATATGCAGTATGAAATGTCTTTGCTTTACTATAAAATTCCAGATATGTAATTCCTCCTATATATTTATCTTTTCAGAAATATGTAAATATTGAATTGTGTTTTATTATTCAAAAACTGCAAAATGTCAAATCTGTAATTCCTCCATCAGTCTGCGTCCTGAAAAATATGCAAATAATAAATGGCATGGTCTTACTCAACATATAACAGTCAGCTTTATCATGTTTTGCATATGCCTTTTTATTTTGCTTTAAAAATATGATTAATTTTGTTTTGTTTTAGTTGCAGCTATATGAAAACATCATTCAGTTTTTAAATAATTGAACTATTGAAGAAATTGCAAAAATAGACTTGGTTTTTATTTTAATATAAAATACAATTAAAGAAAAAGTAGCTAAAATACAATGAGCCTTTTTTTTAAAAAAAGGATATGATGATTAATGCACTAAAAAAAGGAAATTTTATCATATAGTTTAATGGAAATAATAGATTAAATAATTTACAAAATTCATACAGCTTTATATTGCAAACGATAAAAGCATCACAACTTAAAAAAGATAATGGATAAAAGTTTTGAGAATGCAATTGGCACCCCATACTTTTATTATCAATGATGTAAAATTGTAGCTGATTTCTGTAAACAGAATTATTTAATCTGTTTTTCTTGTTTAAACTACATGGTTAGTTATTTTTCTCCTTTTAGTGCATTAATTATCATATCTCTTTTAAAGAAAAGCTTTTTATATAAAACCTTTTTTTTACTGTATTTTGTTTTCGGCTTTTTAGTGTATTACACATTATCAACGATGCAATTTTTAGTCTAGTCGTTATTAAAACATATTAAATTATAAGGAAATTATAAAATAAAAATAATTTAACATCATTCAGAGAATGAAGAAATTGATTTGCATATTCAGTTTCAGTAAATGGGTGTAACAACATTGTTGCTTAAAGAGCATTTTACTTGAAGATAAAAATAAATATCATCAATTTGTTATTAAGTGTGCCATGATAACAAAACACATGAAATTGATTTGAATATTTAATTTCGGAAATTGAGTGTAATGACATTGTTGCTTAATGAGCATTTTACTTGAAGATAAAAAATTAATATCGTCAATTTGTTATTAAGGATACCAAGACAGCAAACTCAAATTTCCTCCCTGCAACACATTTTGAAAAAAAAATCTAGAAAAAATTGTTCAGATAACTTTTTCTTAATTCTTCTTGTTTAGAGCGTGAAAGGTTTGTTTTATTATTTGTGAAAATTTAACAATTTTATTTCTGATACAAATTCAGATATTGAAATTTTAAAATTATAAACATCAAGTTGTCTAAATATATGAGTGATTTTCAAAAATTCAAAAATGGAATTAAAATTTTGATACATGTTTCATAGAAAAGATTTTTTGTCCTGCTGTATTCAATGACAATTAAATTCTGATATGCTTAGTTTGTTTCTTAAATGAAGATAGGTGTGAAAAATCATCGAACATTAAGTAATAAAAAAAATATAAATCAAATTCTGAAGAAAAAAAATAAATAAATCGCTTTGCCACATTGCATTATCATAGACAAATAGAATGTGCACAAAATTTGAAATCTGTATCTTATCAGGAAGTAGGTTTAAATTCAATGACAAAATTCCCACTACAGTGAAGTACCATGGAAGTATTAAATAGAAGTTTATAATTATAAAAATTAAAAATAATTAATTCTATGATAAGTAATTTGTGTCAATAATTTTTATTGTTATTCCTTTTATCCGTGTATCCTATAAAATTATTTTTTTAATATTAAACTAATACAGTTTTTAATTATGCTAATTTTTCCTGTACAATATTTTTACACTTAGAGTATAATATAATGTATAATATGTATCATAATGTTAGTCATTCCAGCATTTAGGTTTTAATTATATAATAAATATTGTGTTTCTACTTCTTAGTTTCTTTGTTTGAAAATTTGTTTCTTATATATTGTTAACAAATAATGTGTTGGAAATATGATAATTTAAAATTTGATTTGATATGAAACATTTTTATATATGTTGCTTATTATAATTCTGACATTAATTATGTACTATATTTTCAGAGCTTTTTCTTGACTGTCAGTCCTCCCTCTATAATGTATATAGCTGAGCATGCGTGCAAGAACAATAAACCATTCTGCATGAACCTGAGTGCCCCTTTCTTATGCCAATTCTTTAAAGAACCCATGATGAAAGCTTTTCCATATGTAGATATATTATTTGGAAATGAGCAAGTAAGAATTTTACATACAGATTTATTCTAAAAAATCAAATAGTTATTAAATTTGTAATCACTTGTAAAATTCACATTGTGATGAAGTTTATGCTCAGTAAGACAGTATACTATGAATTTATATTGTACTTCAGATTCTGTTTATTTTATTTATTATTGCCACTATATTTTAACCTGTGTGATATAACTCTTTTATTATTTGAATGAAAGGAAGAAAGAGGGAAAACATAATTTGATTACTTATATTTCCAGTTTATTATTTCTTTCAAAAGAACTGCTGTGTTAACATATTCAGTAGGAGATTTGATTAGTACCTGATAACCTTCCAAAGACATCAGTTGGAAAAAAGTAATTGAGGCATTATTTGAAACCTTAATTTTGCATTTAGAAAATAGATAAAGGTAAATTCCTCATTTTCAATGAGGGAATATTTCATTTAAAGTATATAGAATATAAGTGCGTATGACTGCCATCAGATGACTTACATAATGCTGACATAAATATCTGGTATTGAAAATTTTCCACTAAAAGACATTCTTAATAAAGTTAGAAAGAAAATTACTTAATAAAGTTAGAAAGAAAATTATGAAAGCTGTACCTTTAATGCAGGTAGTAATCACTACCCAAATCTATGATTTTTTTGCCAACAGTTTGGTAGCCTTTGGCCCAGAAACTTGGTGGCCGAGAGTCCAAAAACAGCTCAACCTCATTTCAGATGTGCCATGAAGAATGGAAGACAGTACCAGCAAGATGTACCTGCAGGTGTGAAAAAAGGTAGGAGTCCGAAGGAGTGATGTCAGAGCTATATGGTGGATGTGGCTCCCTTTTGAGCCCTTACAGAGTCCAGCTGGTGAATGCAGACATATGTGGTCTTGCATTATCTTGATGGAACATTACCTTTTTGTGCCAGAACTCAGTTCAGCACAAAATAGTATCTTACTGTACACTTTACTGGTGAGGGTTTTTACCTTTCTCCAGATACACTTTGTGGATAATACCATGGCAATCCCACTAGATACAAAGCATGATCGTTTTTTTAGTCAAATTGGAGTTTGCGACACTGCCAATAGGCTCAGTGGGGGCAGACCAATCCCTTTTCTGCCTGTGTTGTCGAAGTAAACTTACTTTTCATTACAAGTGATAATTCGATCCAGAATTTTGTCCATGCGTAGATATTCAATCAGGTTAGTGCAGGCACGAATGTGTATGTCCTTATCTGCTTTATTCAGCTCATGCAGCACCCAATGATTGAACTTGTATATTAAGTTTATGCAATGCATAGTGCAACTAATGGTTGTGGACTAATGGATTCGACTAACTCCTTAGCAAGCTCTCCAATGGTTGCATACTGATCTTCTTCCACAAGTTCTTGCAGGCAGCCTCTTCAGCATTAGTAGGCTAGCCAGAGCACTCTGCTTCTTAAATGTCATAATCCTTGATTCTGAGCTTTCGTTACCAAACCTTTACAGTGTCATATGATGATTCACAGTGTCATATGAAGTATTTAATTGTTTCAATGGTTAGGTTAGTATCTAAACATGTAGACATGATTTGGTGACATTCTGTAGTTGACTTTTTGCAACAGAACTGGAAGTAAATGGTTGTTCTAATTATGTAGCATAATAGTTCCATTTCAGACACCTTGTACTTAATGATAATGATATTTTTTTTACAAATTTCAGAACAGTGTGTTCTAAGCAAGTCTTTTTTTTTTTTTTTTTTCGAATGTCAAAAGTTGTTTGACAAAATATGATTAAACACACCAATTCAAACTGTTTGTACAGACAATATTTGCGGTGGCAGGAAACTTTCTTTAAAACCCAGTTTGCAAATTGAAACTCAGCCAATTTCATCCATTGTATTTATCTTAAGATGTGGGAAAAGACACAAAAATTTGATGAAGAATGATTGTACCCATAATGATATTTGAATCAGAATATGCTTCTAAAGAATTGCTTTGTTTAGAAATAAAGTGTGTTGAATAGTCACAAAGGCTGCATCTGACTGCTTCCTAACATTGCATTCTACTTTCCAGCACTATCTATAATCGTTGGGCATGATTAAAATTATTTGTCTTCTTTCGCATCTTAAGTTATTACACACATGAATGTATGTATATATATATATATATAGTTTTTTTTTTTATATCTGAAGCAAAAGTCTTGATTGTGTATCTTCAAAAAAACATTTTCTTTTTGCCTCCTGCCAATCTATATACATAGGTAAGACGGACAATGTTTTTGGTCCAAAAATTCAGTAGTGTGTTTTTAGTGAGTAAGCATGAATTAAGGTTTCCACAACACATTTTTACACTGATGGCTGCCTGTGTGTGTGATGGTGCCTATATGTGTGTGATGGATACTCATGATAACTCTTATAGGAAACTTACAAAAATACTTTTTTCTGTATTTAATTGTTTCAGTGTTTGTAGAAAGAGTTTAGATTTTGAATGAAAACTGGACAACCAGAAATGGTACTAAGTGTGGTAATTACTTGAAGCCCATAATAGTTTATAATGGACAACCGGAAATAGTACTATATTTAAAGCCCATAAGTTTGTAGTAAAAAATTATATTATGGTATAATCCAAAATATCTCAAATTTGGTATTTAAAACTCATGAATGTACATTCGTAATTGAGAACAATAAATTAGATTCTGATTGTATAAAGTAGTAGTATTACTGGAAGTAGCACTTTTCTTAGAACTAACTTTTAAAAGGTTTTTGTGGAAAAATATAGAATTCTATAAAATATAGAATTCCTGAATATAAAAATATAGAAATAGAATAAGAAAGAATTTAATCTAAAACAATGCATCATATATCAAGGTTATTTCTGTTGTATTAGACATACCATATTTACTTCAGTATTTTTTCCCCTTTTCTTTTTTGTTTACTAATTTTAACATACAGAAATCGAGAGGGTAAAATTATACAAATAATTTAATTTGCAAAGCATGCAGTTACAGTAAGAACATATCAAATGAAAAATGTTCATGCAGAAACTACTATGACACCATTATTTATTTAAAAGAAGCCTATATTCAAATAAGAATACATGCTGATATTAATATTACGGTAACTAATAATAAAACTTTATTTTTATTTCTCTGTGTCTTGAATCTCAGCTGTTCTCATTGTTATCTCCAGCTATTGTCTTGGCCTCAAATAAAAAATTCTGCTGGAACTGTGTTATCTGCTACAGGTTGCAAGTTGTCATCATCATTAGTGTCATTGCCTTTATCACAGTTCAGTCTGCATTACAGCATTGAAGAAGGGGAAAATTGTGTGAATATTTAAATTAATTTTTAGAACCTTGACCTAAAAGACTGGGGCAAGGGTTCTTAACCAGGGAGGGAATTTTGTTGCTTCAGGAGAGAGGGATGCGATCAGCCTTTTATTTAGCTCTTAAGCACACTCTATAACAAAAAAATTGACGCACCAAGGAGTTGTCAGATGAAGGCAAAAATTGGTGGATAGGAAGATTATGTACAGAATAGAAAATGATTAAAATTTCAGAAAAACTGAATGACTTATTTCAGAGTTACATAGTTGTAAAGTTACGAACTCAATAAGGTGTTGACCCACATTTAGCCTGCATGCAAGCTGCCACACGGCATGGCATAGACTGATAAAGCTTCCTGATGGTCTCTTGTGGCATTTCTTGCCAAATTTGCTCCAATTGTTGGGCTAGGTCATCAACATTCCATGGTAGATGCAGTTGCCTTCCCATCGTATTCCAGGCATGCTCGATGGGAGAGAGATCTGGCTGGCCAAGGAAGTGTTTGACAAGCTGTAAGACAGTTCATAGCAACACATACCTTATGTGGTCTGGCATTATCTTGCTGAAAAATAAGGCCATGGTACTGCAGAAGGAATAGTAGCAAAACAGATCTCAGAATGTCATTGTGCTGAAGACCACTGTGCTGAAGTGTGCCTCTAATGATGAGCAAAGGGGTCCGACTATGGAGGGTAATGGCATCCCAGACCGTAACTCCTGGCTGAAGGCCTATGTGGCGTGCAATAGTGAAAGCAGAATTGGCACGCTACTGTGCACGTCTCCAGGCAAGTCTTCAATGATCGTCACAACACAGTTGGAAGCGGGATTTGTCGCTCAAGACTATACATCCCCAGTGAGCATCATTCCAACCTGGTCGAGCCAATCACCACTGTAATCGGGCTTGACAGTGTGCAGTCATGAATGGCAGGTGGCGTAACGGTCGGTACGAGCGTAGATTTCGCTCTATCAGCCAACTGTGAATGGTCATGGTGGACACTCGTGTGCAGGTCACATGTCTGATGGTTGATAGCCATGAATCAGATTGCTCTAACAGCTGATCTGACAATCACATTATCCTTCTGACCTGTTGTGGCCCTAGGTCAACCGCTACCATCATGACACTGAAATCTGCCAATGCCCATCCATTCTTGGCAGCATCTTCTAATCATATGACGAGTGATTTTCCGATTTGCCCAACCTGCCTCTTTCAATCCAATGATGAAACCTCTGACAGTTGCTTGTAATGAGCTTAAATCCTGAGGAGAAGCATTTTTTCAGTCGTTGAAAGGTATCCTAAATCACAATGCAACAGAAATTTTTAACAGTTCAAGAACAGCTCCTTATATAATCTGCTAGATGCGCAGTTTTGATGTGCTTGAGATCGCACTGTTCATTCATTTGACACCAAATTTTAATCATTTACATATTTAATCAAAACATTTTTGCATACGAAATTTGAAAGCAGTCAGATGATTCCTTCTTGGTGCGTTGATTTTTTTGTTATAGAATGTATTTAATTTATGAATATACATTTGTTCAAATTTTGGTATTCATCAGTATTTTCTATACTTTTTGTTCTTTAATCTACAAAAATGTTATAAAATAATCTAAATACATGTATCAAGTCTATCGAAAAGTTCTGCTCAATAGTGTTATTTCAAGTTTTCCCATTCAAGCACGTGTTCATTTGGAACATATCTGGCTGTCTCTCTTTATCATAACATTTATACACATATGCATTTTGTACTAATTCCAACAAGGAAGAAATGCTACGGAAGTATGTCTAAATTTAATAAAAGTTTTTGGTGAAGATGAAGTTTTGAACAGAATGTGCAAGTGATGCTTAAGAAAATATGAAGCAAGTGATTTCGAATTTAATGGTAAACTACGCCCTGGGTAGACATCTTTGATTGATGAAGAAAACCATTTTGAACCATATTCGAAAGCTTTGATTCCTCTATAAATATTCCACATAGATACTTCACAAGTCATCCTGTGCATATCTCTCTTGCTGAGTATGAAAACGAACCTTTCTTGGACTGGATAATAGCTGGTGATCAAAAATGGGTTACCTATGGAAATATCATTGGAAAAAGAATACATTGTGAGCTCAAACAACCTGCCCCTCTTAATCTAAACCCAGCTTGAGCCTGAATAAGAGAATGTTGTGTACATGGTGGGACATCCAAGGTCTAATACAATATGAGCTTTTTGAAACCTAATGAAAAGTTTAGTTTGGAGAGACATGATCAGCATATGGATGATTTTAAACAAAACAGTCAAAGAAAAGAGGCTAATGGTATTCAAAGGAAGGACATTATACCTCATCATGCTAATGCCAGACCTGATGGTGACACGTCAGAAAATCACAGATCTAGGTTGAGAAATTATACTGTATCCATTATACTCTCCTGACTTGGCACTCTCCGATCATTGCTTGTTTCTCTCCTTACAAAAATCTTTTTAAGGGGGAAAATTCAAAACTGAAGCAAATTTCAGCCAAGCACTACTTGAATTCTTCACCTATAGTAACAAGACATTTTTCAAAAATGGTATTTACAAATTACCATCACAATGGCAAGAGCCATAAGCAACGATGCACATTATATTGTGTAATGAAGTTATGAAAAATTTATTATCTTCTTTCACTTCTCAGAGAGACAGAAGTTTCTGGTAGACCTTATATACACTCATGTCCAAAATTATCTACATACCCATAAATGATGATATTCAATGAAATATCGAATCAATGTGATCCCTATTTGCAGGGAATGTGTGAAAACCAAGCCTAATTAGCATTATCCAATCAAAAGTAATCAAACGGTTTGTGATATGCAAATCTAGGCGTTACGTCATCCAAGAGTGAATCAAGCGCTTTGCACAAACTGAATATTTGAGTGAATTTCTGCAACATAGCGTTTGATTTCAGTTTGTAGGGACTCAAAGCGGTTTGTTATGGCTTCGAAGTATCATTTGGAAGAATCTGTAAAGTGGCGAATTATCGGCCGTTTAGAAGCAGGGCAGTCAATCATGGAAACAGCCACATGTCTGAATATTTCAAGACAGACAGTCTCTAATCTATGGAAACAGTTTCAAAATGATGGAAGTGTTGTAAGGAGGCCTGGACAAGGTCGGAAACGAATGACAACTGCTTCTGAAGATCGGTATCTGGCATTAACTGCCCATCGTAACAGAAAGGCTACTGCTCGCCAGTTAAGTTCAGAACTTACAGCTGCCACTGGAACTGTTGCATCACGGCAACAATATACAGAAGGCTTAATGAAAAAGGCCTTTATGCCAGAAAGCCAAGGGTATGTGTTTTACTGTCTTCACAGAAAAAGAGGGATCGCTTTAATTGGTGTAAAGAACATCAAAACTGGACTGAACATCAATGGTCCCATGCTCTCTTTACTGATGAGTCGCAGTTTAGTTTAACTGGTGATTCTAAACGTGTTTACATCTGGAGGGAGTCAAGAACACGAAATGATCCTTCGAATGTTGTGGAACGTGACCGTTTCGGTAGTGGAGGTGTGATGGCATGGGGTGGAATAATTATCGATGGACGTACGCCCCTACACGTGTTCAGCAGCGGATCTGTGACAGGCCAGATATATCGGGATAAGGTCTTAGATCCTTATGTAAGACTTTTCAGGGGTGCATATGGACCTGACTTTTTATTTATGGATGATAATGCCCGTCCACATCGAGCAAACCTCGTTGATGAATTCCTTGAAAGTGAAGACATTAAGCGAATACCTTGGCCACCAAACTCTCCTGACCTTAACCCGATAGAGAACTTATGGGACTACCTTGGAAGAGCATTTGCACGTATACACCCTCCTCCTAGAGATGTAAATGCTCTGAAGACGGCATTGCTGGAAGAGTGGAGATTAATTCCCCAAACTGTGGAAATAACAACGTTATTTCCAGCTTAAAACACGTTGTGATATGTGTGTACAAGTCAGAGAAATCATATTCCATATTAAATTCGTAAGACTTAATTCTTTTTCTGAATCATTCCTTTTTTTCTTAACTCTCTTTGTCACACTTTATTACCATTTTTATTGTTTCATGCTATAATTTTATATCATATAAGGTGATCTTCAATTTTTTCTTTTGCATTTATGTGTCATCATGTTATGTATGATTCCATGAAAATTCATTAAATTATAAGTCATAGTCTCTGAGAAATCCATGAATTTATGCATGTAAACATAATTTTGGACATGAGTGTATAAGTATTTTTCAAGTTCTGAAAAGGGGGAAGGAAATCTTCCCCCTTTTCTCCCCCCTTGATCTTCTAGCAATGGTATAAGGCAAGGGATCCCAAACTTTCTCATTATGTGGCACACTTCCAATTTTGTTATTTTTTCATGACTTCTCTGTTGCAATATTTCTACTGCAATGTATCAAGCACTGAAATGAAAGCAACATTTTGGTGAAAAATATAATTTTAATTTATAAGAAAACAAACAAATTAAATACAAATAAAAGAATTGATCCTTATTCCAGTGGTAGCTTAAAATCCAGCTTAGCATAGATAAGAAGTTGTAAAGGGAATGAGAGGAGCTTTAGAATATAAAGTTGAATACTCCATTTTGATTGAAATCTAAAATTCCAATAAGTCTGAACAAGCAAATTTTGTTTTCAAAATGTATTTGCAAAAGAGTTTGAATACAATCTCTTCATCTTGTAAAGTTAAATGCTGGGGTACTTGAGGATGAAAAGAATTTTAGATCAACATAAATTTTTCTATATTATTATCTTTCCCAAAGTATTTAGCAAATTAATCAGTGAGCTTTGAGAAATATTCCGTAAGGGACAGCAATACCCGTAGAACAGCTTTATTAGAAGCTGTGTATTAGTGCAGTGTACAGAAAAAGAGTTTTGAGCATCACTGTAGTTCAGTTTTCTTATCCACAACTGCAGCTCTTTCCTAAACACTTAAATCTTTTCTATAAGTTTCAAGATAACATACATTGCCTTGTACAGACAGATTCAAGACATTTAGATTCTCAAGTATGTCGCACTAATATGCTGGTTTGAGCAAAATATTTAGTGATCGTTTGACCTTCCTCTTGCAGAAAAGCATGAATTTCATGATGCAGCTCAAGCTCACGTGACAGGACATTGCCACATGAAAACTATTGTGAATATCAATAGTACAGCAAGGTCATGTGTTCAGCTTCCATGTTCTAGCATAACCTTTTTTTAAAAAATCTTTCTTTCAGTGATCCAGTTTTTTTGTAGTTTACTATGTCTATGACACATTCTAATGTCAAATTCAACTGAGGACCAAATGATTTTGATGTAAATGCTTCCCTGTAGTCCACAGTCCTTAACGTCTACAGTCCTTCATAACAACCAGTCATTGATTGAGCACCATCAGTGCATATGCAGATGCACTTTTTCCAATCTAAATCATTTTTCATTACAAACTTGTCAAGCATTTCAAACAAGTCAAGCCTTTGTGCTCCCAAAGATGCAAATAGAAAATCTTCAACAATAATATTACCATCCAGGAAGCATACATAACCTAAAAGATTTGCACCTTTTTTTCTGTCAGTAGCCTTATATAATTGCAAACCGAATTAATTTCATTTTCTCTGTCAGCTGAACACTAAGATCCTGAGCTATACACTGAATTCTTAGATTAATAGCATTGTTGGATAGAAGTACCTTAGAAATGAATTTTTCTGCAACGTTTCCCCGAATAATATTAACCGTATTGAGAGCAGCCGCTAAAATAAGCTCTTCTGCAATACTGTGTGCAGGTTTTTGCACTTCACGCTCTGCATACTCTAGCTGTACATTATTCATAACTAACACTTAATTAGTGAGCACAATGCTTTGCTATTGTAAATCTTGCAACTTCTTACTGAAAAAACTGCAAGATTTGTCGACCAAGTTAGAACGAAGGGTCTTAAAATGTCACTTTAGCTTACTTGGGAAAATAGTTTCGAGAGCAAAGATTTTTTAAGCATGCAACATGTCTGTCATCGTTTATTCTACTGAAGTTAAACCAGAGTAACTCCTCTTGCAGTTACGATATGTTTGCTTCTTTTCTCCTCTACCATCAGTCAATACCTTATCACCCGGTTGCTATTATTAGTTTGCTCGTTTAATAAAAATCTGTTAATTTTGTGAAATATCAGACTCGTTGATTTATTCCAATACTTCATCAATATCATGACTTTTTTCATAGATGTATAGGATTGTAAATGAAAGTAATTCTTGCATGTATATGAGTTCTATACTGATGGTTGCAAGCGGGGGGAAAAAATGTCATCAGATGCCAATTATGAGAAGACAAATATAGCAATCTTATGACAGGAAGTAACAGGTGCAAAAAACGTATGAGAATAATTGAATGCAAATCTATGCAATAATGTAGACTTTGCAAATTGAAAGAACTAAGTGATAGAATAAAATGGTGCTTTAAGAAATAAAATCGAGAACAGGAATTACTTTAGATCAAACAGAGAAAGAAAAATGTTAAAAAATATAATTTAAATGGGATTAGATGAACAATGGAAATATAAGTGTTGAGGAAAACTCAAGGAACTATTATTTCAAGAAATATAATAAAAATCAATGAAATATATTAATGAACATATAAGTAATGAAAAATGTGGCCAAGTGTTTACTGCAAGTCTTGTCTCTCTGTGATGCAAGGCCAGAGGCATCTTGTGACACCCTTGGTCTCACTTTGTGGCACACACTCTGGGAACTCCAGGTATAAGGTATGCATAAGGCAAAAGAGATAGAGAACCGTTGGGTTAAAAAGGAAAATGTGTGAGTAAATATAGCATTTATTTATTTATATCAATACATAAAAAATTATTTTTTATAACAGCTTTCATTTGTAGTACTTCAAAACTTGTAAATGCATTTGTTATTTTCTTGCACTGTTGATAATAAAACAAGGTACAAGAGCAGATAGCAGATCTGAAAATACCTTTTACTTCTTTCTGATCTTGGAATGCATGATGGCCATTATTCATCTGGTATTCCAAAAACTATCAAGCATTGTTGACTGATATCTAGACACAATTGTAATAAAATACAATTTTTAATGAAAAAAAAAATAAATGTGAAATAAAACATTTGATTACTTTGATAGAAATTAAGCCAGTTTTTACACATATCTAATTATACCTGATAAAATATAATCCAAAATTTCCTATTGCATACTTCTCAATTTATTGGAACAACAAATTAAATTTTATTTACAAATTATTGACTAGAAGTGATATTTTATTTAAAGCTCAGTGGTATTTAAAACTGAATTGGTGCAAGGCCATATGTTAGCCACATCAAGTTTTTTTATTAAGTGAAACTAGTTTTATACTTTAATCAGTGGGAAGAAAGACAAATAATGCACATATAATGGTCTTAACATTATTTTCATAGCTTACCTATATTTTATCTGATTTTTCACATAAAATCATGTAATCCTGGAAAATATCTACTCAAATTTAGTACCCACGTTAAAAGGTATTAATCTATTTTAAAAGGAAATATGGCCAAGTGTTCAAAGCAAGTCTTGTCTCTCTGTGATGCAAGGCCAGAATACCAAAATGGAAGTTTTACAAATAAAGGATACAAATAGATTTTTCTCTGAAGTGTGTGAAAGTACAAGAATTTTATATGTAGAAGTTTAAAAAAAAATTCAAGTATAAATAGAAGGATGGAAAACTGTTTAAAAATCTGATTAATAATTAAAATTGGAATAAAAACTCATTTTATTACAATATGTTACTTATCTTAATTTTATCTTAAAATATTAACTATAAAATTTTATTCACAGACCTTTTTCACAGAAGAAATTATAAATAAATTTTACTGTGCTCTGAAAAAATAACAGCATTGAGTGAAAAATAAACTTTTTATTGCCAAGGATATTTATACACAGATTAGAAAGGAATAATAAATATTGTGTAATATGCCAGTATATAAGTACTGATATTTTTCATTCAGTTTCACTACTCTTAACCAATTATTAAGTTATAATTTGTTATCTATGTTAATTTTCTTAAAATCAAGTACAGTTTTTAAAACACGATTCTCTTCCGTCATCCCTAACTGTTAAATTTGCTTTAAATTCTTCAACCAGGAAATATATTCTTTCAACTATAGACTGCTAAAAGAAGTTCACTGTATAGTATAGTTCCACCCCTCTTTTACAGTATTTAGGTTTAGATGATTTATATTTTTGTTGGCCTAAATCCCAGAATGGTACATTGTGTTTCCTTCTTAGGCAATAGAAGATTATTGATTTTATTTATTTCATACTGATGAGGGTTCTTTTTTTGTGTCGGAGGGGGGGGGGAGAAGGAGTGGTGTTTCCCGTATAATAATATGCATTAGTTTTAAATGTATGTAAACTTAAAATTAAATTTTAATGTAGCATTATCATAATCTTAAATTATTTTCATTGATGCAATGGAGACTATCAAACTTTTTCCGTAATAAAATATCATGTGTCTACATTCCTCTGCTTTATAATATACATAGTTTTTAAAACTTGAGAATGTAATTTAAAACTTACTGCATGTCGGTTGTAGATAGTATATTTTGCACTTTTGAGCACATATGTTTATAGAATGGATAAATTATTAATCATTTCCCTAATTGATGAAATAAATCACTTTTCAGGAAGCTCTAGTATTTTCTAAAGAACAGGAGTTTGGTGTAAGTATGAATATACTTTTCTTGGACTTCAGCTAATGACTCATATTGAGTAGTTTTAGACTCGAATCAGCATTTAAATAATAATAATAATAAAAGTTAATTTTTTGTATAAAATGTTTAATGATTTGCTGATATTTCAGTATGATGTTTTCTAGAGAGTGGGATGAAATCTACTTATACATCTTGAAAGTAATTCATGAAATTACATCAAATTTTTTAGCATAGCCACCTGAAATATATAAGGAAAATAGAAGGAATGATAGCAAAATAATAAGTTACCATAATAAAAGGCAAAGAGATTTGAAAATCTTTGCATACTTCTTTTTTATTCAACTATTGGTAATTGTAAATATCTTCAGTAAATTAGAAATCTTATGGAAATATATATAAAACACTATCTGCCTTCTTGACCACTAATTATAAGGAATAGTTTAGTACTCGTAATTTTTTTTCCAAATTTAAAAAGGAAATTTTAGAAATTGGTTTTATGCAATTTAGAAATGGATAGAAAATTAATGATTGAATTTATGCACAGATCAATTTTTTTTTAAAAAACACAACACATCATTTACTAATCTTACAACACTTAAAATTTAAGTTCTTTCACCAGAGAATTCTTGATTTTAGGTTTCAGTAAAAGCCCAACTACTTGGCATTTAATTTACTAGAATCTTTTAGAAGTTTAAAACTATCCCTCCTCTCAAGAATAAATCAAGCAAATGACAGACTTATAAAGCATGTTTAAGATATGGTCACCAAACAGTGCTTTAGTGATTATTGTTTGGAAGAGTCAAACAACAAACTATGATTTAATGTTTATAATAGATAAGTGTTACATCAAACACTATCAGGATCTTCACCTTGATTTTATGTAAACCTGATTTATTCTCATGAAGCTGATATAATGAATTGAATAAATATAAAGAAGGACATAAGTTAATTGCTACTTATCTGTCTTTTGCTTACATTTTGAGAAAATGATTAATATTTTGGGAATTGTCTCTGGACGGAATAGGCATGCAATGAAATGTTTTTAAAGTTGCATGATCCTGGCATCATATTTTTATATGCTATATCCATGTACCTGTTATGCTATATCCATGTACCTATTGTCTTACTAAATTAAAAACAAGCTGTTCCTTTAAAATTTTGCCACATTAATCAGCACAAGTTTGCAATTTCTCCACCAACTTTTTCATGGTTGATGGGATTTTGCAATCAGATAATCTATTTAAATTTCATATCATTCAAGCATGTAAAATATGTTAGCCATTGTATCTGAAATGCATCCCTTTCCAGTAATCTTACAAAATTTTACATATGGGCATTTAATATTAAAGTTGTTGATAAATAAATGATTGTTTTTATAATTTTAAAATGAAAATTTCTTCCATTCATTTTGCTTTTCTACTGTGAAGGGCAGTATGCTCAACTATCTTGAATTTTCATGTATCCAACATTTGGCATCTTTCTAGCTTTTCAGATAGTCAAGCTTTTACTGTGACATAACTTCAGCGAGCTAAAATTCTTAGTCTAAATTTTGATCCCAGAAGAATATATATTTAGTATTCACTATATATTAGTATTTAGTATACACAAAGATAAAATTTGAGTGTTTGGTTTGCTTTTAGAAAATATATATTCCCAAGCCTTTTTATTACACTGTCAAAATCGTCATATAATAAAGACTTTTTTTTTTTCTTTTTTCCCGTATGTGTGGATTGTTTCAGGAAAAGAAAACTTTCAAGATAATAAAGTAATTTTTTAAAAATTTTTATAGCAATAGTACATTTGCTTAAAAGAAACTGTACCTGCAGTGAATGCCACCATTTTTGTATATATTACCAGCAATGTATGAAAGACTGGCATTTCATACAATACTTATGTATTTTATAGAATGCTGAAAACAGGTCAGCACTGTATTGAAATGATTAACATTTACAGAGTTGCCAACTCTCCCGATTTAGGCCAGAGACTCCCTATTTCTGGCCATTCTCCCGCCAACCCAATTTACAATATATTTCTCCCGACTTTCTCTTATTCTTAAAATTTCTCACTATTTTTATGTAGCTTGGCTTAATACTTCGTTAAATGCATCCCCCAAAAAAGTGATTTGGGGTGTCTGAAAGCACCTGGTTTTTCTCAAGACTACATAGAAAACCAAAGTAGTTTCACAGGTGAGAAATTATGGCACTTTTTTTTTTTTTTTTTTTTTTTTTTTTTTGCATTAAAGTTAGTGAGAACACGTGTCTGAAAACGGCATGTTCCATTTCTCCAATGAGCATCGAGTGCCACTGCGTGTCATCTGGCACATATTAGCCAGTGAGCACAAAGCAAGATCAAGGTTGCTATTTTGTTATCTTGTCGCTAACCTGCGTGAACGTACATACTTTCAAGAAATAGTTTAAGAAATTACGATATTTTGTATTAGTTATGTCTGCGAAAAAGGTAAAATACTCAGGTACTTTTCAAAAATCTTTCACATATGACTTTTCTTCTAATATTTCCTCAAAGAAATGTAATGCCTTTGCGATATGTACTGTTTGTCATTGCAAATTTTTTATTTCGCACAGTAGAAGGGCCGATATTCTCAGACATGTTCCTACACGAAAACACAAGGACAGCATGAGTTCTATTGAAAAAAATTAAAAGGTTTTTTTCCCATGGAAACAAAGGACCAAAAATTTATTAATGCAGGATGTACTGCTTGCATTTAAGAATTAGTAACTGAACTTTCAGATGTTAATTAGCAACGATTTGAAATTAATTCATTATTAAAAAATATATTTTTATCATTCAAAAATCTTTTTTTCCTTGAAAATAAATATTCCGATTTCTAAAAAAATTCTCCCGATTTTTGAGTGTCATAGGTTGGCATTTATATAAAATGAATATACATAGAATGCATTGAATAATTGCATAAATGATATACATAGTATGCATTTATACGAAATGAATGTTTTGTACATTTCCTAGTCATTCTATGAAATGCCAAGTGACAAATCAGCAAAGTATGAAATACATCTCTGATTCATTTAGAATATTCATACCTTTAATACATCTATATATAATCCATACATTTAATAATTCAATCCATAATTCAATATATTTTATTCATTCTTTTCTATTAGAAAGGCATACATTTTGTAGAACTTTCATTTTTCTTTGTGTATTTCGAATAGATTTTTTTAATTGCATTCTTTTATTATTTCTTCAAAATAACATTCATATTTTTGAGAAATGCATGTCTTTTAACCCTCTGAGTAGCACAGGTTTTTAGATATGTTAAGACCTGTATTTAAACAGTAATCATTAGGTAAATTTGTATAATTACTTATTTTAGTCTCTATTTTCATAAACTTGCATTCATTTCATGATATTTGCATTATTAAAGGAAGTAAGCAAGCAAGATATCTTAAATTATAATATATATACCAAATGATTAAGAAAAAGTCTGACAGGATAAAGCTGGTCACACTCTCAGAGGATTAAATAATAGACTTACCATGCCTTTTCTTGATACTTTCCCTAAATAACATATGTGTGGTTGTTAAATAAGTTTATGATTATGTATCTTCAGAATGATAATAAATTAACTGTGTGCTTGTAGTAGTTTATCTTTGGTGTTTGTAAGCAAATGTTGTGCAGAATAACTCTCTGTTTATTGCTTTAATTTAATCCAATCTGATTTAATATAGACTTACATATATTTTTACTAGGTATTATATACAACACCTAGCGAATAATAATTCGCATATTTCATACTTTGCCTGAAAATGCTAGGTATTCTATAAAATGCTTAAATATTCTTTAGAGTACTGGTACTTTATACATTGCTGGTAATTTATACATATATTTTAAAAGTTAAAATAATTACACATCTTTTAGATTTTTATCTCATGCATTTAAAATATTTGTAAAAATGTCAAATTAAACATAAAGGAGGAGAATCCTTTTATTCCACATCCTATCATTTATGACCAGAAAGTTACTCCATGTGAAGAAAAAAACAGACATATGGCATCATATTTAGAATTTTCAAATAGAGCAGGCAGGTTTTTCTAATCTGTAATTATTATACTGAAAATTTTTATTTGGTCTACATGTACTAAAAAGTAGAAAATGTAGCAGCTTCTTTACACTATATAATTGATAACATACTTTTTAAATATTTGAATAAGTTTAATCTTTTGCATTTTAATATTCAGACTGAGAATATAGAAGAAATAGCCTTACAGATTCAGAGCTTGCCAAAAAAAAATGAAAAAAGACCTCGAATTGTAATTATTACTCAGGAAGAGAATCCAATTATTTGTGCTACAGGTACAGTATAGTATTTCTCTTTTTTTTATGTAGTTTTGTTTTCAGAAGCAAAATAACTTATATTTACAATATTCTGCAGTGTACAGCACTTCTGTTTTCTGTATAACATATTTTTCATTTATTTACAAGTAGTATTAATTTAAGATTTTTGGTATATTAAAATAATGAAAACATTACCAAGTTTGATGTCTTATTTTGTGTTGTTGTTGTGATCTATATCTCCTCCCTTTATCTCTCTCTATATATATGGAATCTATTTCCTCTTCCTTTATCTCTATATATATGCATGTAATATTTTGGCAGATAGGCACAGGAATGGCAAAGCTTGGCGATCACTACATGAAGAGTCCAGGCGTTGTTGTGGCTGATTAGGAGACTGAATAATTACACAGAAGGATTTAGCTTTTCAGTTCCACATCTTTATTTAATTCTCACCACAGATCATATTACCTTTAGTTGAAATTCTCCAAGTTACATATTTAATAGTGATTTAAATTAAGTAAAATTAAATTTTCCCTTGTTCTAACAAAGGGCAACAGCAGGTCTTGTAGCAGCGGTAGAAGAAAGCAGTCTGATGAAAAATGGCATGTACTCGGTATTTATACTAGTGGTTATATAACATGCCAGAATGTTCTCGAAAGTACTGGTCTAGGGCAGAGATCCTGAAATTACAGAAAGTTAATTATAGGTTGCCTGTTCGAGCACAGCAAAGGCATCGTATTTTTTATATTTTACATGTATATATATAAAATTAATTTTTTTATGAATTAACAGTATTCCTATCAGTACCCACTATTCACTGCTATCTGTAACCTATTCCTCTCCTTTAAGGAATATAATTCTATTAACAATTACCATAGACCAGAACTTTTGAAAAACAGCTAGCTAAACTACAGTTGTTAATCTAAAAATTATTTTCACCACCAAACTGCAATTTGTCAGCCATTATGGCAGTATAATCTGGATGTTCTTAATTAGGCGTTCTTGTCAAAACTTTTTTTTTACATTAGCTTTAATTTAGATTAAATTGTCTAATAATTAGCTATCTCTTTTTTTAACAAAATGGGCCTACTTCTGCTTCTCAAAAGAGCCCTCTTGAGTGAGTTCTATATTCTGACAACTTTTTTAATTTTCTGCCTTTGTTCTCTTTTAGATTACCTATAAATTTGTCATGTTTTTGCTTAATTCCTCATTTGCATTCTCTAAAATTGCTCACAACTTTGCTTACGGTATACTAAAAACTCCCTCACATTTTTATTACCACGCGCTTCTTTTCATCACTACGCTTGTTTTTTAATTTCTTCAAAATTTATTGCAGTTTCTTCAAAAATATTTTTGTACTAAGTACTACAACTTTTCCAATCACCAAATTTTAAAAAGTTAACTATTTTAGTATCAAGCACTACAACTTTTTTTCATTCATTTTCCTGAAGTGTACTAAATGTATTTTTCTTTTACAAATTGTTCGTTTTCATTGCATCATATTTGATGCTACATTAGAAGTTTTTTTAACTTGTTTTCATTACTGATCAGTTAAAATTCATAGTTAATCTAATTTCATTACTTAACACATGTCTTTTGCTACTGAGTAAATTGAATTATTACTTTTTCATTTCCAAACTTTAATTGATCCTAATTACTTATTTTTAAAAACTAACTCTTTTTTTTAATTATTTATTATTTTTATTTTGTCTTCTGGATCGAATTTTCATTTATTATTTTTTCATATGTTGGATTATTTCTGGTAACTTTTTTTTTCCCCGACTTAAATAGAAATGATTTTTAGTAGATGTTTAAGCTTCTTTGCTTGTTTATGATTTTAAAGCTATTATTTAGCAAAAAGTTTTACTCCAGCCTGTAAGGTCTCAAAATTTTCATGTGCCATTATTTTTTCATATGTTAGATTGCTTGTGTTTAAATGTTTTGATTTTTGCACTTTGTCTGCTGAAAAAAAAAACTTTTTAAAAACTAATTTGATTTTGATGCTGTAATTTTCCAATTTTTTACACTATTTACTATAGCCTGTAGAGATTGGACTGATAAAGGTGCAAATTATTTTGTATAAGTTGGTTCAGAAACAGGCTGACTTATCTCATTTGCACCAACCTCCTGATCAGGATGCAGCAAAACACATATTTCTTTTTAATTTTTGTTGTGTCTTCCCCCCTTTTTTTTGCATGTTTTTCCCCTCCATATTGAATATGGGATGAATTTTAAATGTATTATTTTAATTTATTCTGCATTATTATTACATTAAGCAGCACTTATTAGTGCTTTCAATGCATAATTGGATTAGGTTTTAAACGGCTTTTTACTTTTTATTTACTCATTTATGTATGTATGTGTATATATATATCCACATATAAAAATGGAATAGAAATAATTTTAGTAATTAATATAATTTAGTAATTAAAAATAAATTTAAATTAATATAATATAATTTTGTTCCTGAAGTGAAATTATTATTTACAGTTTTTAAAAGATTTTTTAATACCTTTTCATATATATATGTGTGTGTGTTACTGTAAAAGCTCAAATACTGGTAAATCGTAGGTTTTACCAGTAAAGCCTAGCTTTTACCAAAGTGGCTAGGTAAAAGTCTAAAGTATGCTTTAGTATGATTCCATTTCGAACGCTCAGGCTTTTGCAATAAAAGGTAGGAGTTACCAATACCTTCTGTTAAAAGCCCGAAATGAGGGATTACTTATGACAGGATTTTCCATTCGCAGATATATTATATACAGTGTGTTCCAAATAAAGTTAAAACACACTTTAATTTTTAATTGATAATATAAATTGTAAATGTGATCAAATTAAGGTATGATTTATGATTATGTCAATGGAACTGTCTTACAATAATTTTTCAAAGAGTTACAAAATCAAAATAAAAAATGCAATATTTATGCCATTTCACAAAAAATACCCCATGGGAAAAGGCTGAACTGATGCACAACTCTGTCTATAACTAGTGAAGAGATTTCAGTTATTTAAAAAATAATTTTGGCAGTACTTAAAAAAGTTAAATTGATAGCTCAGAAAAAAATTAATAAAAATCATGAAATTTAAAAAATAAGAAAAATATATTAAAGTTTTCTTTAATACATCTAACACCTCTTACTACCTGTTACAACAAGGTTGACTGTTACGGCATTTTGAATTACAAAGTAGATCAGCTGATTTGCACAAACACATCTTCGTAGTACACTTCTTTGAACAGCTGAAATTTCTAATCCTTGTCCCCCAATTAAAGAAAATTTTTTACTACTTCATGTACACATATTTCTTCCGTACCAACTTCTTCGATGTTTAAAAAACTTTCTTTGCAAATGGTTGTAGAGACATTAGGTTATTTTGAAGTAGGAGACATGAAAAATGAGCAATGCCCTCACCGGGACTCGAACCTCGGACCTCTCGAATACACGCCGAGACCGTTACACCACAAAGAAGGAAAGAGAAATACCTTATATACACCCCCCTTTCAAAGGGCGCTGTAGATTAGGGAACCCAATCGCCCAATTCTGTTAGTGGAGAATTATCATCCACCACCTTTTTTTTTAATTTAGGCGCAACCATAGAGACATTGGTTTTTTTTTATGCAGGAGATACGATTAATGAGCAGTGCCCTCGCCAGGATTTGGACCTCTTGAATACGTGCCAAGTGTGCTGACCATTACACCATGAAGGCATGCTAAGAAAGCGGGAGAAATACCTTTTAAGGTAAACTGGTTTCTTGTGTACAATGATTTTAATTTATCAAACTTAGTACCAAGAACATTAAGCTTATCATCTTTAATATCTGTAATAATGGCTATTATTGATTTTGGATCTATTTTCGATTGATCATCATCAGGTACTTTTATTTTAACATTTTGGGTTAGACTAGGTTTCAGGAAGTTTTTAGTAGGCACAATTTTCATCTTCTCTACCTGCTTCTCAAGTCCTTCCAAAGCTGTCTTTTGAAACACTTTCACATTTTGAACTTTGTTGATAATCACACCCGTTGTAACAGAGCATATATCTGGTTCTTTTTTTTTTTTTTTTTTTCAATTTGAACTTCTGTATCTACTTCCATCATTATGCATGATTCTTTTTCGCGTGTATTATTATTGTACCTTACGATTCTAAATCAACTGTTGATTTGAGATTAGTGCCTTCATCTTCTGTATTAACCATGCATTTTTTATTAATATTTATAGTTTTTTTCGAAGTCCTCCTCAGTGGCCATGTTACTAATCAAATTTCGTGGAAAAACTGTGTTAGCAAGTCCTAGCTTCATAGGACAAACAAACATAGCTTTGTAAAGTGAACATTTGATTCTCTCATGATGTGCTTCATTTTTCATTGCTTGAACAAATTTTAAACCTTCTGACCACTTTTATATCTTATTTGTTTCCATCCATGTTGCCAACATATTCTCAATGTCTTGGTTCACCCATTTGACAGAACCTTGTTATTGACAGTGTTTCGGCTTACTGTGAACTATTTTTATATCACTCCACATTTCACATAAACTGTTTATGATTTTGTTGCAAAATTCCCTCCCATTGTCGGAATGGAGAATATTTGGAACTTCAAAAGTTGTGAAAATGTCCAGAAGGTGATATGTTAACTTTATCAGCTCTTTTACTGTACAGACTTCGAAGTAGGATGAATTTTGTAAGATGGTCCTGATATACTAAAATGAATTTCATATCACAATCAGGATTGTACTGCATATCTATTAAGTCAGCAGTGAGGATTCATTTCGCTACGCACAACTGGTTTGATTACTATCCTCTTTTTCAGTTTTTTGTTTTTTCTGACATATGTCAGAATCAAATGTAGAATGTAGACATACTCATAAACAAAGGACATACTTGTAATCAAATATAGTCTCAAACAGAGGGAGAAAACCGGTCTTCACCTTCAAATTCGCCCTGTCATCCAGCTTCAGTTGCAGTTAGAATCTCACGCTGCATAATGTGGAGGCTTGCCTGCACAACATGATGATAGATTCTACTATTACATTCTCATAATTATGATTCAGTTCCTTAATCATACGGGTTCTTTCACCATGGCCCACTGCAATATGAGCGTTGTGTATGACTTTGAAGATTTCATCAATTGTTATGACTTTGAAGATTTCATCAATTGTTATGACTTTGAAGATTTCATCAATTGTAACGTAATACAGGATTTCTGCTTTTTCTGTAGATAGTGGTGCTAAAAGTTTGTTCACCCCTCCAATATTTAGAATATCATATCGTTTCAACCTTCTGTAATGGACTGATTGGTTTTGCTTCACATATTTTGCTTATTTCACTTCATTTATTAAAGAAGTGAATTTCTCATTTGTTAAATAAAAGCTGTTAATGAGCTTATTTTTTACAGATTCAGATAAAACCATATAACATCAGTCATTTCCTTTCAGCAAAATAAAAAATGCAAAATATGTTAAAATGGAAACAAACTGCTTCTATTTTAGATCATATCTGCTTGGATTCGTTCGAAGCTAGACTGCAAATGGCGCAAATAAGAAGGAGCAGGAACAGAAAAGTATTGCTGTGGAATTTGCATGTGCAGGTTTATTCAGAGTCGATTTAAGTCCCTCGCTTCGGGGTTTTACCAGACGGTGTTGGTAACACTTAGATTTACACTTAGAACAAAGGAGTGGAATCATATTAAAGTTTATTTCGGACTTTTACCAAGCCTTTAGGTTTTACCAGTAAAACCTAGGATTTATCAGACTTTGGGCTTTTACAGTAACATATATATATGTAAGATATAACAAAATATCATACCTCTTTTAAAAATAATTGGCAGCCTCAAAATTAACATTCTATATTTGGTGTTTTCCCCCTAAATTCATCCTTTCTCCTAAATTCGAGATCATTCAAAATTACGTAACGTTTTATTACAGATACCTCCTGCCCAATCAAATAATTGTAAACCAAAACTTTCTCTAACTCAAACTAAAATCATCAACTTCTCCCATCTTCCTTTGGACTGCTGCATTCTCTTTCGCTTGCGCCTTCATGCTGGCAACTCGCAATTTTTCCATGCTGCTGCTTATTTGCCTGAAATGATGTCATAGCTTTTTATTTGTGTATATAAAAATTATTTGTAGTCAACTATAATCAAGAAGTAGTTTGCCTGCCAAAGAAATAATCTTGATGTGCCTACAATAAAGATGGTGATTCGCCGAAATTACTTTTGTCAATGTCTTATTCCTGCCTTATCCACCCAGCCATGTCTACAGCCAGAAGTTTAAAGGAACGGATTCATGACTGTGCATTTAGTAGTAGTATTATCACATATATATAATAGAAAAAAATTATATATCATTTCATATATATATGTATGTACACACACACAAGCTATACAGTAAAGTTTCAATGCTTCAAGAATCACTTTCAAGCACAGAAAGCCTGAGTCAGGTAAGCTGGTCTGTCTATGGTGATCTATGGTGTATTATATGAGACTGACTACAGGAATCCAACAAATGACTTTTGGAAGCTGATGTACTGCAAAAACTATGAAAGACAGGAGGGAAGCAAATGTCTAACATGTAAACTGATCTCATAAGAATGATACAATATATGATGACTAATTTGTAGTAAACCTTATTCATTTGGAGTAGGTACTGCTTAATGCTACCATTTGGATGTTGTCAAATTGCCAAAGTCAGATATGTAAATGAAAACATAGAAAATACATTGCTTATTGATCCACAAATCAGTTATGTTATCAAAATATTATATACTGTACAGGAATTGCTAAATAAGAGATGTTGCGATGTAAGGGATTGAGTTGCTAAGTAGATTTTAATTTAAGGCAGCCATGTACAAAATAGTCAGGACCCACTAACTTGAAAAAGCTTATGTAAGGAGCTTGTTTTGAGTAGTATACTTTTATGAATATTCAATCTAGAAAATACTCATTATTTTGTTCTGTTTAGTGATTTTTACTATGAGTGTTGCAAAAGACATAATGATCCAAGTTTAAGGAATAAAGCAATTGTCATTGAGATTCAGTTGTAAAAAATGAGTCAATAGAACGCTGCTAATTATACTCAACCCCTCTTATGCAAGATTTTGAAGAAATGTAAAGATGTTATTCACAAATCAAAGCAAAATCCACATGAAGACACAAAATGGATATGTAGTGGGAAAGATTACGGATTTGGAAAAGCATTTATGATTTGGTTTATAAATTTCAGCAAAGAGTTGTGACAATCAACAGTCCATTAATGTAGCAGAAAGCTGAAAATTTGAAAGTCATAAAAATTGGGAAAGAGAATTTTTTAGCAATAGATAGCTGGTTTAAGTGATGGAAGAAAACTAAAAATGTTTAAAAATGCATTTATTGGTGAAGAAAAAGATGTTGATTTACCTGCTGTCTATGAAATACTGTTCTAAAAACATTTTTAAATGTGCTGAAACAGGTCTATATTATGCATTGTCTCAACATATTTTTTTTTAATTGAAAGTTCTAAAGGATGTAATATATCAAACGATCTTGCAACCATTTTATGCTTCAGCATTATGTGTGGTAAAAATAGAAAATTCATAATTGGGGGGGGGGATCCTTAATGCTTTAAAGAAGCAAAGAATTTACCTGTGGATTGTAATTCAAAGGCATGGATGGCATCAGTAATTTTTAATAGTTTACATAGATATTCACAATAATTTATTCTTATTTTCAATTCATATATCAAATGCAAATGATGGGCATTTTCATTTAATTATGTGAATAAAAATATGAGCTTTGAAGATTGCCAGAGTCCTAATTTATTTCTTAATTTGTTGCATAGCAGATCATATTCTGAAAACATTTTTTCAACACCAACACATGTTCATGATTAGTTTATGATTATTTCAGTAATTCTCAGGAAGTTAAAAATTGGCTAATGATTAAGAAATTCATTAGTTAAATATTATATTTTCTGACTTTTTTTTAATTTCAATCATAAGATAAAAGTTTACATTTTTATAAATAAGACCTTCATTTTTTGTTTTAAAAATTAAATTTTAATTCCTCTTAGGAATTATATCTCACTTCATGAGCTTTTCATGGGTGAATTAAAAAAATCACACTTATGAAATATTTACATAACTTTGTTACATTATGAATGCCAGTTTTTTTTGCTTGATGTCAAACATGATCTTAGAATTGAACTAGTTGGCATAGTAAACTATTTCTCAATTTTCTATTCTTAAACAGAAGTCATCTCTGAAACTGTTTCTCTATATAATGTCAGAAAAAACTAAGTGAATTCTTGAATCTCTTGCAGATGGAAAAATCACAAAATACCCTGCAACTTATGTTAAAGCAGAAGAAATAGTTGATACCAATGGAGCAGGTGATGCTTTCGTGGGAGGTATGTTGACTAATTTTTGCTTCAATGAAAATGAATTTTTCATTTGTAGCTCTAAAATAGTAATGTAAGAGTGGCAATAAACAAAAACCCATTGCAATTTTAAATTGCACGTACTTTTGCATAATTAGTCACTTTTATAATTATTGTGCAAATATTATATTGAGGAAGTATTTATGTAATGGATTAAAGGAAAATTAGTTGTCAGTATAATTGTTGATCTCAAATTTCGTGTAGGTTAAAAGATGATGATGGGCTGCTTTTTTTTTTTTTTTTAAATGAAATTTTTTCTTACCAAATAAAAAAAATTTAACTAAATTTTAAACTTCCTTTAATAAATGTTTATCAAACATATATTTATAATAATAATGATATCAGAAAAAGAAAAACTCAAATTTATATTTATTTTCTATCTGAAATCAAATGATTGATACCTGCAATAAATTTCTGCTGGGTGCATTTTGATACGTAAATATTAAATTTTTAGACTGACATTTATTTAAATAGTTTTTATATTTGAAATTAATCACTAAATAACTTCACAAATTATGAACACTTTCCAGTGGGACAAACCATGAGAATAAATAATGACAATCTATTCTGATTCTTCTATTTATTAAAGTTTTCTGCATACAGAAGAATTCTGATGGTACATACAGAAAAAATACACTAGCTTGTATGGAAATAACTATTTACTTCTTTATTTCTTACTAAAACTTGATGGCATTTCAATTATAAAATTTGCATGCTTGGCGAATCGGTCAACCTTTTCTTATACTTTCATTCATCTTTTCCCTCAATTACTTCAAATTCATCGGTAGCACCACGTACAAAAATGGTAAGTTGTGATATATATGTGACGTCTCGTCAACTGCTGAAACGTCTATACTTTTCTCCTCTTATTAAGAGGGAAAAAGTATAAATCTTGATATCATATATCATTAGCAATTTTGTTTATATTTTCTGCTGTTCTACTGGCTGAGAAATTCATATTTTTCTATAATTGCTGGCTAGGAGAAAGATATTCAAGAGACTTAATTTGAAGTCAGTCAATAGTTTTGATTATATTTTCATTAATGAGTCCATGAGAAAAACTTGCCTGAACTGTAGCATCATTGGTTCTGTCTGCTTCAAGGGGAAAAGAAATTGTTGTAAGCAAGATTTTAGAAACTAACTTTTTCTTCCTCAATTTGCATGTTATGATTCATTTTGTAATGGCTATGTAAATTGTATTCTTTTGAACTGGTATTTCTTTATTAAATAACATAAATTTTACAGCGCACACCACCACAAAAGTATATAATTTTTAATTTATCTTGAAAAACACCTTCTTCATCCTCCTTTGTTAAAGATACGGCTTTTAGTTATTAATTAAAATCACTATCTTAATTTTAGTTACAACTTCAATCCAATACATGAATTTTCAAGTGAAAGCAACACTATGTATAACGTTTGTTATACAGAATTCTAGTTATCGATATAATGTAGATATAAAAATAAGCACAAATAAAGAGGTAAGCCACATATTAGTTTGTCTCCACCTATTTAACAATGTGAACTGTGTAGACATATTTCCAGCTAACAACCTAGTAACTGACAGAAGTCTAACAAACTAAATTTACTGATTGATTCCAATCTCTTAATTTTTTTCTTACCCCCCCCCACAGGAAAAAAATGAAATGTGGTATAAAATGTATGAAATCTTGCATAATCTTTCCTTTTTCAGTTCCCAATTCAAAGAGTTTGAAATATTTACTCTCACTAAATAAACAATTACCCACATTTTATTAAATGATATTAAAACTGACAGCACATATTTTCTAACTTTGTTATTTAATCTCAAATATCTATCTTTATCTGCTATTAAGTAAATAGAAGATAGCTTAAGGAAGGCTTTGTGAACATTTAGAAGTTCAAACATATATTCATGATAATGTCTCTATTTGAATCTCTACATTTCAGCTCACAGACAAATTCCAAAACTGTTTATTTATATGAATATATCAATTTAAATTATGTTCCGTTCACTACATTAGTGGTACCTGATACATAATTACATACTTTAACTATTTTAATTATTTTTTCAGCCAAAGGCTTTGCTACAAAATTAGGAGTTTTCCAAACTTGCTATAAGAAAGAGCTATTTTTTGAAAAATGCCCTTTGCACCTAGATCTATGTACTTTTAACATATCGTTTAAATTTCTTAGACATTATAAGATATTTTTCCCGCCTTTGTGGTGTAGTGGTCAGCACACTTGACGCGTAACCGACAGATCTGTGATTCGATTCCCGGTGAAGGCGCTGCTCATTTTTCAACACTCCTGCTCCGAAATAACCTAATATCTCTACACTGGCGCCCAAACTAAAATGGTTGTGGATGATGATTCTCCACCACCAGGATTTGACGATTGGGTCCCCAAAATCCCAGTTGCCCTTTAAAAGGAAGAGTATATAAGGTATTTCTCCTGCCTTCTTGGTGTAGTGGTCAGCACGCTGGATTCGTAACTGAGATGTCAGCGGTTCGATTCCCGGTGAAGCTGTTGCTCATTTTTCACGTCTCTTGCTTCAAAATAAACCTAATGACTTTACAACTGGCACCCAAACTAAAGAAGGTGGTGGATGATGATTCTCCACCACTGGGATTCAGCAATTGGGTCCCCCTTTATAAGGTATTTCTCCCGCCTTCTTCACATGCCTTTGTGGTGTAGTGGCAGCACACTTGATGTGTAACCGAGAGGTCCATGGTTCGATTTCCGGAAAAGGCGTTGCTCATTTTTCATCACTTCTGCTCCAAAATAACCTGATGACTCCACAACGTAAATTCAGATGTGTGTATATATACTTTCTCAAAGACTTACAAAAAATATTCTAGGCCATACACATATATCTTGACAATCTCTCCCTAGACGGAACTTTTTTTTTAATCCACTATTCTTGTGGCAAAATAAATATTTAATTGCTATTGTAATTTAAGTGAATTTTATACTCCCATCCTTCAAGGTAAGAAAGAATCAGCTTATACAACATCATATTTGCTGGCATACATAATATAATGCAGTCTTATTTTCCAAAGCTATATAAAAAATAGTGTACTTTTAATGTGCATTTTGAAGAAAGTACTATAATCTTCATACATTTATTAAATAAATAAGAAAAATCATTATAATACCAGGAAAGAAAAAAGATTACACATGCAGCAGCATTTGTTTTATTAAAATGAAAGCTACACTAGTCAGTTCTAATAAGTAATTTTCTGATATGCGAACAGTATATATAACACACTGAGAAATGGTTTTTTTGAATATACTACATTCAACATGTATTATTGTATGAATACATGCATACATAGATGTAAATAATAAATATATAAGTAAAAATACATATGTGTTTGTACATGTTATATACACATGTTATATACACATGTTATATACGCATGTTATATACACATGTCCATCCTGTATAAGGATGACGAATAAAATGTTACTGCCTACGAAATGTGTTGTGATCCTTGTCAGAAATATATATAAAAAAATTTATAAAACAAGCATGCATGTAATATATCAGCAAATACATTATATGCATACTTATATTACTTATACTTTCATGACTTCTTTTGCAATAACAAAGATAAGTACTTTAAAGAATTTTCAAAAATTATCATCTTCAATTTTATATAAAACTGCAGAATGATTGGAATTTTTTTTCTATGAAAATGGTATAAGTTCATGTAATGAATGAATGACAGAAAGAAAGAAGCACAAAAAGATGTATTTTTTTCATTTTATGATTTTTCAGTGTTCGTACACATTTCTGAACACGGAAATTAAGTACTTTTAAGGACTTTTTAGGATCATTAATGAAAAAAATTAAGGACCTATAAACAAATGGGAACTGAATAAATTCAATTAAAAATATTATCTATGCCTGAACTTCATTTTTGTAATACCATCCTAAAAAGAAAATAATCCGTAAGTAGGATGAATTATTATTAAGCATGAATTAATTAACAAAATTATTAATAAGTTTGAGAATAAAATCAACTTTATAAAATGTATCAAGCAGCATTAAATATTTTACATTTATAATAGTTGGACATATTTGAAAGAAAATAAGTGACATTTTATTTATGTTTTGCTAATAGTTAGTTTTATTATTATTTTTTTTAATGCTTCATTTTTGTCACATACTTGCTCAGTCTAGAGGTTTAGTAAATAGCAAGTGATTTTATGTCAAGCGGCATAGATTAAAATGAGAAGTAAGATCATACTCAGCATGATTCATAACAAAAGATCGCCCTGTCACCGCTGCTGCTTGCCTAGAGAAAGACCTGCTGATTAGAACAAATTTAAAAGGCCTAATATTGGCAAGATTTGAAAGTTAGCTGGGCTCTGTCTGTATCTTGTCCAATAAACCACTAAAGCACCACAGGTGTTAAGTTGTTTTGTATTGTTTTAAGTCTTACTAGATGCAAAGAATAAGTTTTACCCGAATTTTTACATTTTTGCGTTTTATCTTGTGGCCACGGTAAGGATTAATGAAAGGAAATAAATTGCTTTAATATGCAGATATAATTTTTAAGGGTAAGCAGTTAGTTATAAATAATTGAATTAGGTAGTTATATAACCTTACTCATTATGGATTTATATGGCCAATATGAAATTTTATTTATTTTTTTTAATACTATTTGTTAAGCCTTATTAAAATCACAATCTAATAAAATTTCAAAGTTTAAAATACATGTAATTTATGACATTGATTCTTAAACGATATTAGGATAACTACACATTAAAAGCTACAAAACATTCATGTTTTGTAACAACAAAATATTTATGAGTCTTTTTAATTTGAAGCCTTCCCAGACATTTTGGCTAATTTAAATCAATTTGCTTCTCTTTAAGCATCTTTTCTAACAATCAGAAAATTGTCTCAATACGCAAACCAGTGTTCTCAGTAGTTTCTGCATGCTTTATCTCCTAACTTGTCAACCTCTCTACAATGTAGTTATGAGGGTTCACTTGATCTGGTAAAAGTTAAATAGTCTAAAACCTCTCGACAGACGTGAAGCAAATTATTGCTGTGTCTGAAAGTAACTACAATGTCATAAAAAGGTTTAAGGTTTAAATAAGCCTCTTATATAAAAAGAACTTAAAACATAAAGGCATGTTCTGATGCTAACAAAATCAGTTACAGCTTGTGGTGATGTAATTAAGCAAGAACAATCAAATTCAAACTAAAAATACAGACTAGTGGTCAAAGACTATACAATTTAATTTTAATTTAAGCTGGCTCAAAACGGGAAACTATAGTAAAGGCTGAAATTTTAAAAAAAAATGTAATTTACATAATAATAACTGTACATATCTTTGAAAAATAATTTTCTTTATGTATTATTCAGTCTCTTTCTTCAACACATTTCCTTTTCATTTTAGAATTTTTGGATTTAACTAAGGATTTCTGTTATTCTAAAAAAACTAAATGCATTTAGAATGCATAGAAAAAGCTGCTAATTTTATTTCTTTAGCAATATCAAAATTCAGAAGAAATATGAAATATATATTTATAGTTAGGGCTGGTTATAGAGATGATGTGGCAGAAATTTTAGAATTTAGTGGCAAACTGAGCAACAAAATCTAGAAATGCCATAACTTTTAGAATTTAGAGCAGGCACTGGAAGCAGAATTTAGAAAGGTACTAGGCAGCAGAATTTAAGATTCACAGAGATTGCATCAGGTAGGGAAATGCCTAGTGCCATTTCTGTATGATGCATTAAGGCATATTATATGAATCTTTTAAATTTCTTTATTAATTAAAAAATACATTTCTATAATGCCTGTCCATGTGATAGGATTAGAAGCATTTTTGATATTTTCCATGCTTGTGTCCAATGAAAAGTAGAGAAAATAAAGGGAAGATAAACATGTTAAGAAAAAGATTCTAGTATCAGAAGTAAAACATTCAAATATTATGTTTTCAATGCTCTTCCAGGCGTTCTCCAAAAAGTAATAAATTCATCACAAACTTTCTGTAAAATACATCCATTATGAGTTAATACCATGGAGACATTTTTAATTTTGCCACATATTACTGGAATCTTACTATTTATATTACTAGAATCGTGGGGCTATAACTTGCCTTCAAATTATTCTAAACTTTCCAAGCTGCAGTGTCTAAAATCCTAAAGAAAAATTATCCCTCCCAATTCTGTAATAGCCAAAAGCCAGAAATATTTTGAAAAAAACGAAAAGTGTAAAATAAATTTTATAGACAAAATTGATGCATATTCTGAGAATTCTGAATATTCTCAGACAGTTACATGGGAAAACTCTTACTATGAAAAAATTAAAAAGAAAATATTTTTAATTAATTACATAGCTAATTTCGCTTTTAGTCAGAACTGTTTCGTAAATTGTGTTTTATAGTATTATACCTTGTTTATTTCTCAGATTCAAAATATTGTATAATAAGTTGTTAAAATGGAACTTTATAATATGACAGCGAAAAATAAAAATATTTTATTATAATGTTATTTTTCAAATATAATTTCAATACATTACCATTATTTTAATGAAGTTTATTAATGTTAACAATGTATTAAAAAAATTGTCGAAAAATTCCCAGATCTCGGAATTAAAAATTTTCTATGAAAACTGATCTTAAAATTGCCAAAATGTTGATATGTTGCCAAATTTAGAACCTTTAAATAAAAAAATTCACATCACCAAAAGCGAAAAGTTGTTTAAGAGATCTTCATTAGAAAAAAAAAAAAGAATTTCAAAATACTTATGTTTCACTTCTTGCTTTAAAACTCGAGTATCACACTATTTATATTAGAAATAAGAACAAATTATAACACATTGAACTCATTCACCCATTTAAAAAATAACCATATATGTCAGTGAATCGCCAAAAATATTCCTCCAAAATGCTAATTCACACTCAAACTGGCAGTCGTAAAAACAGACAGAAATTTCCGATGATTAAAATTAAGGACTTTTAAAGACCAGAAATCAATTTGAAAAAACCTAAGGACTTTTAGACTCTTAAGGACCGTATGAACCCTGTTTTCTAAAAAGGATTCAAAAATTTAAATAATTGATAATGCATGCTTCATAAGCGTAAGAGCTTACATAAGAATACTCATTAATTATTTTGAATTCTCTGAAAAGTGTGCTTTAAGATCATTTGTAATTCAGTCTTTGGTTCCATTCCTGGTGTAGAATGGACTGGCTACACGGGTGCTTTATCTCCCCTTCCCTGTGTAGAATATATCATAAATCTGTTTCCTTTACACAGTATTTCACGAAAATCTTTATATAAAGCAGTATTGTAGAATATTTTAAAGTGGGTTTAAATTACTGTGCAAAAGTGCTATGCCAGCAGTACCACCATAAGTTGATTTTGACATCGAGGGACTTATTTGCTCCCTTAATACTTCTGATAATACTTTTAATATTATTTTTCATTTAATGTAAATTGGGTTTAACAATGTATTAACCCACCCAATATTTATAAAGAATGTACTTCGACACATATACGTGTGCACTACATACATAAATGCTTTATAAAATCAACACACATTCTTTCTTTAAATTAACAAAAATGTATAACTAATGCCTTAGATTATTACTCACTTAAATCATTCGTTGTAGTCAGGAGCTTCGTTAATATTATCTCTTTTCCCCATTCATATATTTCACATTTAACACCCGACTTCCTAAATTTGTTTTTCAACTCTAGCAAAATATTAAGTGTTTCGATCCACATTTTTGACAAGGCCGAACAACATTTTATGGTCACCCCATGTATAAAACATGTACAAACTCATATGTATATCTAATGTCTGCATACAGGTATATATACATATGTAGACATACAATAATACTTGCTTTATGCAGTGTATGCCAAAGACACTGTGTCTATTTTATACATATAGTGTGTATTTTGTACATAAATATGTACAACATTAACAATAAATAAATATTTTTATATAATGTTGTACACATTATATAAAAATAATATGTTAATGTAATATACTTATGAAAATAATATGTATATGTTGGCAGTAAACTTAAGAGTATTTTTTACTATCTCTCTGTTGTAAAAACAAGTGGTCATAAGTTGAGGATTATCTCAACTTATATTGATTTCTTTATATAAATAATTAATATTCTATATATTACGCTATATATATTGCTTGAATTTCAAAAATGAGGTTTTCAAAATGAGCTTATAAATATTCAACCGGAATAATTTGTTATTGTATTTGACAAGTTTTAAAGTCAATACCAAGGACTATCTGAAAGGTGCCTGGCATTAACTGCGATAGTAAATCAAATAACTTGAATTAAAAATATTTAAATATCATCCTTTTTGCAGCTTTCTTCTATATTAAGTAGTGTATTGTCCATTTTAAATTAATAGCCAATTATGCTTTTGTTTGTTCACAGATAATTTTATATGTTTTTGAGTTTTTTACTTCATTTTGTATTCAAAATTTATTGCATAACACTGTGTGAATATATTGGGATATATAAAACGTCTCTGCAGTTTTCTCTTACATTTATGAACAAAAAGTTTCTTTATTGAAAATCAATTTTAATTAAGTACCATATTGACCATTATTATCTATGACCTTTTGCCATTTAGGGTGTAGCTTCATAATTCCATCTGTATACAACTTCTGTGGTTTATTGTTGAAAATTTGGCCAAGTGATTTTCAGTGGCACTTCCACCAGCCAGTTTTTTACCATCAAGAGAGTTGTGCAAAACCTAAACAAATGGTAGTCAGATGGTGCAAAGTCTGGGCTATATGGTGGTTGCATTAAAACTTCCCAACCAAATTCCGTCAATTTGTTTTGAGTTGTCAAAGATGTGTGTAGCCATGCACTGCCATGATGGAACACAACTTCCTTTCTGTTCGCAATTCTGGTCACTCTTTCTAGATTGCTTCATTCAATTTGTCACGTTGTGCAGTCCAAAGCCAAATTGATGGTTTCGCCAGGTTGCAGCAGCTCATAATGGACTTCCGAATTTTTTTATACCGAAATTTCCGGAACAGAATCGAGCAAACCACTTCTGGGTCCTTCGTTCACTCACAGCATTCTCACCGTACACTTCACAATTTTTTCAGCATGTTTTTGCAGCATTTTTACCTTTTATATAGTAAAAAAGCATCACATATATAGCGTATTTCTTCAGACATTTCACTCATTTTCAAATCAAAATAACTTTACGCAAGCAATGAATTAGAAAACTATCTTCACAAACAATGACAGCTGAAAGTCGCCTTTTAAGCACATGTTCGTTTCAGACAATCGGGTGAGTGCTGCTGGATATATAAGCATCAACATCATCTAGTGGCAAAAAAACTACAGAGACTTTTTATATGACCTTATATATATGCAATCAGGAGAAAAAAATTCCAGAATATATTGGTAAAACAGGAGTAATTAGGTGCCGTCACCAAAAAATAATGGCAACAGAAGTAGCAATACTGTATCAAGGAAAATGTTTTGCTAAAAAATACTTGTTTCTGAATTACAGTGAGAAGTACGCTCACTGAAAAACACAGCAATCTACAGAATTATGTTTAAAAAAAAAAGATAACTACAACTACAATACTAGTTTGCATAGAGTAGTGATAACTGTCAAGAAAATCAAATATAAAAATATAATTTAAGTCCATGAAATACCAAAATTTGTCCTGCCAATTATTTCTCAGTCCTAATTCTGCATACACATTTTCTTTTAATGGAAATGAACATCTTATTATATCGAACTGTTATAGCAAATCAGATAAAGCATTAGATGAATTTTTTTCTTTTGAAACAGGTAAAAAAGTAATAATGTAATTTATAAATTAAATTTAATAGACTTTTAAATATTCTACTGCATTAAAAACTATGTTAAATTTTTATTTCTCTATTTATAAATATACTTTTTTGGTTAACATATATTTATAAGCACATCTTTCATTTGAAATATATTTTTCCAGTCCATCCAACTTCAATCGAAAGACTACGAAATTCCCTTAGAAGCTGAAAAACAAACTCTGGTGAATTTTCTAGGCGATAGCACAGTGAAATAGGGACAAAAAAATTAGTTTTTAAGAATTAATTTATTTTATGGTGTATATAAGCCAAAACTGCAAATTATGTTTGTGTGATCATAGTGTAGAGATAAGGGTGACAGTGGCACGGCTCGTCTTTTGGGGTTATGATTTGGAATCCCATGCTCTTTTTCCACCTGTATGCAACTTTCTTAGCTGTGCTCCAGTTTTACCTATATTTGTGTTTTATAATTTATTTCTATTATGTGCATTAAATCTAGTGTTTTATTTATTTATTTAAATTTTTTTCGGCAAGAATTTATTTTGAAAGTTGTAACATAATAAGAATTTAAAGCATATTGCCTACATATATATATATATATATAATAAAAAGAATGAAAGATGAAAAAAAATTCCAATATTTCAAAGTAAAAATAAATAAAGCCAAGGTAAAATAAAAATAAAAGATTTTTTGAAAAATGTTAAAAGTTATTTGAAATTTTTTTTTTAAAGTACGAGAAATAGTAAAAAGAAAAGCAGCAGATGGAAAAATTGCTCTACAAGTATTGGCTAGTAGTGGAAATGCATAGAATTGAGATGCAAAAATTGCTAATAATAATTATAGCCATATGAAGAAAATTACCTAAAAGTGAACAATTGAAAAGATAGCAAAACAATACTGACTCTTCAGGGAGAATTAGCTTATTATAAAAATTGTATGTGATTATTTAATTCCCCAGATTTTTGTTATTTTTTTATAAATAATATTTGGGGCAACTATAACCCATACACCATTAAGTCGTAAATAATATGTATGTTTTTGTTTTACTTTTATATGAATGCACAAAAATGTGCATTCATTTCTTTTTACGATACTTTGGGATGTTTCCAGCTTATAAAGAGAAAAATAAGCTCATCTTTATAACTTGTCCTACAAAAAGAGATTTTAATTTAAAATTCATAAATTAAAAATATTTTGTGGATTATGCATAATATATAACTGCTCACAGTACATCTTAAAACAAACGATATTTCTAATAAATTATCCAGTTATGACACTGAAGAAATTTATGCTAGAATTTTATACATTACCTGTTTTCTCTCAAAATTTCAGCATGTTTTAAAAATATACAATCTCACATGGTAGTTAGTCATATACAAGCATAGCAGATTTTGTGTAAATATTGTGAACCATTCTGTAGAGTTGCTATGTCTTTTTAAAGTACCAGCTATTTATTTCTAAATGTTTTTAACTGTTTTATTTGTTTTGCATTAACAATACATTTTAGTTTTAATAATTTAATATATTATTTCATAAATATTTAAAGCTTTGAGAAATGCAAAGAAATTTTTAAAAATTACTTCAGCTTCTATGCAATTAGAGATGTTCATAATGTGTATTATAACCTTACTTATTTAAAAATTCCTAACTTGCTTTACTTTCACAGTTATAAAATTTAAGTATCTTAAGAGTCCGAAACTCATAAGTTAAATACAGAGACATTTGGTGGGAGTAAATGCAATTGACCACTGAACTTCGGAAGCGTAAATCCAATGCAGTAGTATAAACGGTTGTCCATCTGCATATCCATTTCTCCCAATGATGCTACATGTCCACAATGCACTAACAATAATGGGGCTTAAGAATGTATAATCCCTTTATACGCAAATGTTCAGAGCCAACGATGAGATGCAATTCAGTTATATATGTCATGAATAACAAACAAATACTGTTAGCTTAAAATATGTTTTCATGGTTTAAGCATGTTTCTTTGTACCTGATCATACTTCCAAAATTCTGCATGTACATATACTGATTTAAAATAAGAATTCAGCCACTCACACTTATGAAAATTTAAATTTATTTTTGCAAATTTTTTTCCATGCTGCAAGTTCAGAATCCATGATCAATTTCCTGAAAGGCAGAGAGTATGCATATTACTTTTCTAAAATTATATTTCAGTACATAGTTTATAATAACAATCAGAGAACAATTACTACAGTTTCAACACAGTACAAACTCAAGTATTATGCTGTTATGACACACTTGATTTGAACTGAAACTGGAATCATTATTTGTTTAAATTAGATTATTGAAGAAAATTTAAATAATTCATATTAACTTAAAATATATGGCAAAATTATTTTTCGTTACTTTAATTATAATTTATACACTAGTAAATGCCAAAATATATCAATTTTTTTAGATTATCTCCATTTGCCATCTCATATACAATGCGACACACACAAAAAATAAATAAATAAATGAGACTAAGTGCATAACTTTAAAAAAAAAGTTTGGAGTTGACAACTGTTACGGTGATGTAATCCTATACTTGTCTCCTGTCCATGCTGCCAGTTTCAGTTCTCAGAGAGTTATAACAGTTGGGCACTGCATTCTGCTGGAAAAATGTCTTAATGTAAAAATTGAACAGTGAATCAACATCAAGCTTCATGTGAAACTTAAGAAATCAGCCACAGAAGCACTTCAAACCTTAACCTAGGCTTACACAGATTAAACTTAGTGTTGGGTATCAATGGCATAACTGGTTTTAGAAGATATGGAAGGAAGACTTAGAGAGAATGGATAGTGTGAAAGATGATGAACGTTATGGGCGCCCAAGGTCTGTGATTACAGACCAAAATATTACCAAAGTTTATGAGGTGATCCAATTGTGTAGTAGCGGAACAGGGAAGCTGTTTGACACATTTTAATTGAGGAATTGCACATGAGGAAGATTTGTGCGAAAGTTGTTCCAAGAGTTCTGCTTGATAACCAAAAACAGTGCCATAAAGACTTGTATGTAGACTTGCTAGAATGCATTAGAAATGAGCCATTTGCTTGTATCTGTTGTAACCTAGGAAGAAACAAGGATTTTCACCTATGATTCTGAAAGTAAGTGTCAGTTAATACAGTGAAAGTGTCCAGGATTGCCAACACCCAAAAAAGCATGCATGTAAAAATCAAAATTCAAGGTGTTGACTGTTTTATTCAACATTAAGGGAATTCTAATGCTTGAGTGGGTGCCCAATGGTCAGACTGTGACTCAACACTACTATTCTGAACTACTAAAGAGATAGCATTAAAAAATTAGAAAATAAAAGGCCACAGTTGTAGATAGATTGATGGCTGTTACACATGACAGTACACCCACTCACAAGGCCCTATCAGTTTCTAATCATCAGAAACATTATTGTGACGGAGCATCCATCTTATTCACCAAATTTGTCTCCCTGTGATTTTATTATTTATTTCCTCAAGTTAAATCTTCTATAAAGAGTACCCATTTTACCTCAATTAAAGATGTTCAAGCGAAAACTGATAATCTCCTGAAGGGCCTTCCAGGAATGTTACCAGCAGTAGCAGCAGAAAGTGTGTGAATCTTATAGGGGACTACTTTACAGGTGATAACATAACAAAGAACTAATTCTGTAAATGCACTGATTTATTCAAAGTTTTTTGTGTGCGTGTGTCACACCTCATATAATAGAGTGTAAAGGCAAAAACATACTAAAAATAAGGCCATTTAATTTTGTGCTGTTTTCCGTGTTTACAATTAATTGTTATCAGCCTTGTTTGAAACATTATTACTGTATTTTCAAACATACTGTCATCAATTGTACATACATTAAAAGAAAAAAAAAATATTCAAATTAGGAGAGAAGTATGAAATTCAGTGAGTAAATTTTCAGCCTTTCATTTTTATTATTGTTTTTATAGATGTATCTTTTTTATCACATTCAAATGCTGTTAAAACATTTTATCTTTTGCCGGCGCCTGATCTCTTTTTATACATGCAATGCTGTAAATGTGGCTATCATAAGCAACAGTTGACACTTTCTACTCACTCGTAGTATCGCAGTTATATCTGCTCCAAATGTCAACTTTTATTTTCTCCTATTCTTTCTTGCAGAGTACAAGTTTAGGTCTGTAATAATAAAGCACTTTTTGTTTTCTGGAAATTGCATTTGAAGTAGCTACCAAACAGCCTCACACCCAAAAAGCAAAAATAATACCACAATGATGATGGCCATCATGATATTACTGTCTGTCAAGTATCACTTGACATAGTGATGAAATGGGGATTGCTTGCTTTGTTCCAGAAATCAAGCAAAAGTTGATGAACTGCATTGAAACCAAGCAGAAAATCGTGAATAGGACAAAATTTAAGTAGATGCTGTGTACATCAATTCTAGTGTAGAAAAGCTCGACTTCCTGGCCATAGGTGAAATAGCAAATGCTGACAACAATGTCGAAAACTGTGGAAATTGTGACAGGCCATCCAAAACAAGAGATGCACAAGATATAGTACAGGTTTTTGTTATAATAATGCTCACCATCACAACTTACCACATTATCCAACTGGGAGTATTTAATCATGCATCCTTAGACTTTGGATCTCACTCCCAGAAAATTCCTCTTTTTTCTTACACCTTAAGAAATTTTTGACTGATCAGCAGTTTCAAAGTGATGAAGAGATGCAGACAGACAGGAATACAAATTTGATCTCATGATATATGAAAAGCACCTGAATTCCAGTAGTGAATATGTTGTAAAATAGCTCAGCAACTGTTGTACAGATTCTACTAAATACTTCCAGGTAACTGTTTCCTATTGTAACTCTCATGAAATTTACTTCTGGGTGTGCCTCATACACATATATGCCCCCACTAAAAAATGAACTTCAGTGTGAAACTTGGCATTTATGTATTCTTTGAGAAAAAAGTGCAAATGATTAGAATTTTGGAACAATAACAAAAAGAAAAAGTAAGAAACAAATAGGTATGCTTAAATATTTCCATGACACCTATACGAGTTAATATCTGGTGCAGTAAAGAATCAATTAACTTTTATTGTTCTCCAGCAAATTTCACAACTGATGAGTTAATTCTGTGATATACTAACCAAAAATTTACAATTTTAGCATGTCCCAAAGGTGTTCCATAGATGATAGGTCTGAGAATTTAGATGCCCATGGAAAAATATTAGTTTCAGACACTATTCAAAAAGTTAAACATGTGTTTGAGCACTCTGTTGATGGTAAAAGCCACTCAGGTGGCTGACAGCATAGGCAGTACAATAAACTCCAGAATGTCAATGTACATGTGACCTCAAGCTATAGTTTACTGCACAATTAAAGATCAGCTTTTCAAAGAAAGAGCTCCTCTAACCAAAGAATATGTACTGTTAAGAAGGAAAACTTCGCAGAAGCAGAAGTGGCTCCCTTCCAACGAAAAGGGAAACAACTGTGCATGCGCGAAATATCTGTCGCCAAAAAGCGCCAAAGCTTGAAGCTGAATGTCGAAGTTGGTTTGGACAGGTTCGACCGTTACGTTTAGCAAGAGTTTAAACAAAAAATAGGTTCTTTGGTTTTAAGTAACGATATGGACAATGGAAGTTAAACAGCCAGTGAAAGTGAAACTTCACCTAATATTTCATCATTTCCAAGTTTAAATTATTGCGACAAGTCAAAGAACGATTCATCTTAACCAGTGTTCCTCAATTTCCTATACACGTCATGGATGGGGAAAATGTCGACTAGGTACCAAAGAACCGGCATATCACAGAGGGGAAATTCTCGCCAACAGATTCCGTCGCTAAATCCCTTGGCGAATGTTCCCTTTTCTTTGTAGCGGCGTTGCAGACAAAGTGGTTTACATTATGTCTATGGAGCCTTTCCTTCTTTACATAGAGGTTCTTTGCCTCTAACTGCCATACTAAGTATCAAGAAGTCGTGCCTCATGATAACAGAGGTGGGATCAGAAGACTGGTTATTTCTCCTCCACACAGATATGCAGTAGTCATTAACACAATAAGAAATAGGATTCATTGCAATGCTTGTAATTGGATACTGTGCAAGGATGAATCAAACTAAGTATTAGTAATAGTTGTGCTTATATTGAGAGATCAGTGGTAGCCTCTTTAACAATCTGAGTGGCACAGCTTCATGAAGACCTGCCTTTAAGCAGTCTCTGTTTACATAAACTTCCATTCATTAAGATGCTATTTATATCATATATCATTATAGAAAGCAAAAAATATTTAAAATTATAAGCTAATATATACCAATTACCAAAAAAAAAAAAACATGATGGATAAAGCAGTCATGCCACTCAGAGTGTTAAGGGACACTAAGGTTTTTGCAAGTGATTTTTTAATGCTATCTTTTGTCGCTAAAGGATGAATATCATTAGATGATGATCAAGGTTGATTCTTCTGATAATATGATACTCTCAAGCATTTGTTTGTCTGGGATGTCTAAAATCTCTGCAATGGTTACATGTATCTTTTCATATCAACTGTTGCTAATATCATGTAACCAAGATAAAATGATGGCAGATAAATTTATTGAGCTAATCTACTTTTCTCTAAATCAGAAAGTTATTTGCAGTACCAACATGTGTATCTTAAAGTGAAGTTAGTATTTCACTTAAAGCAGCACTTCTCAAGATTATATAAATTAGAATATTCTGTGGACCTCCTTATTTTTGATTCCTTTGAAAGTAATATTTTTAAAATGTAGTTAATTAAAATTCATATAATTTTATACTGGTATTAAGTAATTTAGTTAAAGTAGAAATTATATATTCATTTTCAATAATTCAAGGCTATCGGTGTTTAAATAATCTCTTACCTTATTAAAAGAAAATTTTAAAAAATATGTTGGTACTCACAGTAATGAACGGAATGAGCCAACCTCTTGCACAACTGTTCTATATTTGGATTATTCTGATATTTTCAGTCTAAGATTGCACATACATAAGTCAATTGACTGCTTGTTTCTGTTTGAATTAGTGATGAAAGCCCTTTCTCAAAGGAACATGTAGAAGCAAACTGAATTAATTTTTAATGCAACTGGTTTCACTGGCAACTAAGTCACAAATTATCTTTCTTTTGCTCATTTGAAATCCAGTGTCATTTGACAGTAATATTAATTGTTCTCTTTCATTCAATAATAGTTTATCTTTAATATGGCATGGTAAGTGTCATGAACCCATGAAATTTCATTACATTTTTCAATGTGCTTAGAAAAATTTTCACTGAACCTATTTTAAACTACACTGGTGCAAGAAATTAAGAGAATTTTCATATTTGATCTATGATCTCCAGAACTACTGAACAGATTTTAATAAAATTTGGTGGTTGCTATAATATAAATAAAATAAACATTCAACACTTATAATAGACACACATATTCGTCTGTAACACTCATGGGAGTCTGAAGGTCTGAAACAGTGGTTGTGAAAGACACAAAAGAAATGGGTTAATAGAGGTGCGTGATGTCATACTAGAAATAAGTGCCTGTAGCAATTGGTCTCACTCATTCAGCAACGCTGTTTTCAGTTCCTGGATGGTTCTCGGAAGGGTTTGTGAGTTGCAGTTGTGCTCCTCAGAGTGACCCAGACATGCTGTATAGGACTGGGGTCTGGAGACCTGGTTGGCCAATCCATTCGGCAAATATCCTCACTCTCGAGAAATTCATCGACCAGAAGAGCTCTATGTGGCCTCGTGTTATCTTCCTGTAAGATGAACTTGAGGCCTACTGCACCCTGGAAAAGGCGAACATAGGGCTCCAAGACCTCATCCCTTTATCTCACACCAGTCACACAGCCTCTGTCAAATACGTGGAGAGGTGTGTGGCCATCCAGCATGATGCCTGCCCAGACCATTAAATCGCCACTGCCATAATTGTTGATTTTGTGGACATTGAAGGCTAAAACGGACTCATCGGTGAACAGAATGGTCGCCCATTGCTCCGTACTCCAATCACTATGCTGCCTGCACCATGCTAATTGGACTCTCCTGTCTGTAGACGCGATGGAAACAGCCGGTCTTCTGACAAACAACCCTCTCTCATTCAGTCTTTTGGAAACAGCCACACTTGTTACACAGGTCCCGAGAGAGCTGAGAAGCTGTAGCAACTCTGTTACGCCTCGCTAAAATGGACAAATAGTGATCTTCTTTGGTCGTCTTGGCTCTTGGATGACCTTGCCCAGGCTTTCTCTTGATGGATCATCCTGGAACCGTTCCCATAGGTCACATACGACGTTGGGCGTTAAATTAAACTCTCTGCATATCTGGACTTGCCATTGGCTTGCCTCTAGACTCCTCACAATTCGCCACCTTATTCCAGCATCTAAATGTTGGTGGTTACTCATTTTTACTGTTCCGATGTGAATTTAAGCAATTGTTGCAAGATAACACCAAGAAATTTGCCGAGGTGTATTAGCGAGTATAATTCGTCTTACCCTCCACGTGCTTATAAAGCCTATTTTTCTGCTGGCTCTGCCTACACACACGTATATGCTTACATATTTGCTGTACAAGATTTGCATTTTTGTCTAGAGGCAGTAGTTTTTCATTCAGTTCTTTTCATGCAATTCGATAAAATATGCAAATTCTTTTAATTTATTTTGCCAGTGTATATCTTTTGTAACAAAGTATTAAGGTCTCACCTATAGAATGGGATGTCTACTCTTTGCAATACATAGACTTGAATTATATAGGAAGCTGGTAAGACCTTTTTAGTTTTGGAGACTATATTAGAAACTAAATTTGATTTCTTCAAAACTCATTGAAAAAATTCAGCAGGTTATGTTTTACACTTGTGTGTTTCACTGCAAAGTGCAAGTTCAATTTTGCAGGTTTTCATACAATTGTTTGCAATTACTTCCAAACATATAACACAGACACTGATGCTTTAGTTTACGCTCCTTGCCACACCAAATAAATCTCATTTCCAAATAACTCATCATATTTTTGAAAGTTTATTTATTTGGAACAGCTATGAGTGCCATAAGATGTTTTTTTAATGGCATTACACCGTGGATATTTATCATCACATACAGATTTTGATTATTGACACTGCCTAAATGCTGCATGTCATTGCAATCCTTTGTTTTCAAAACCAGTTTTCTACTATGTAACAGAGGCAACTACTATAGTTTATCAAATAAGGATTTTAAATGACTACACAACTACTGGACTAGCAGACAAATCAACAATGTATATATACTTTATATACATTACTTGTGATTGGCAACAAAAAATAGAAATAGGAAAGTATTTTATTGAATTTCTGAATCTATTCATGCAGACTTTAAAAACAGCCAGTCAAAAATATAGCCTATCATTATCTCGCAAAATATAAATGAAGAACTTGATACAGAAATATGCTCGATTTTCAAGGCGAGTGCAGTTTTTTGATGTATGTGACATTTCAATGCATTCCAAAGCTATTCAGAAAGTTCAAAACACAAGAAAAGAAAGTTAGGTATTTCATTATATTGTATGAACTAGGATGATTTCTGATTGGGTTACAGGTACATCACCAAATACACAGCTAAAGGATGGTGAAAAGCATCACAGTTATTAAGCTTAAATATTTCTTTTGTTGCTTAAATTTGTGAGCACAGTAACCAGCATTAAATGTTAGTTTTCGGGAGGGAAAAAAAGTGACAGGTGACTGACTCTCATTTGTTATTCCAAACTTTTAAGATTTTCAGCTATAAATGTGTTTGTTGTATGCAGTTAATTTGAATTTCAGTCTTCGTCTCTTTTTTTTTGGGGGGGGGGACCTAGGATGACCATAAGGGAAGGTTTCAAGGACCAGAGATTAAGAAAGTAAAGAGTATTCTAGTAGGAATTCATCAAAATATCCCATCAGTGATAGTAATTTTAATGCATTTAATAAGTTAATGCTATAACATAAATAGTCCTGAAATTCTAATCATTTGCATGTTGTTCATAAGAAAATAATGATAAAACTTAATTCTAAAACTTTAACTGTTTTTGATATAACGGATTGTTTTGACATGCTCTAATATCTTTGAAATATCATATCTTTTAAAATACTGAATAATTGGCTTATTATAAAATGCTAAATTACAAATCAAAGTATAGTACTAATTAATTACTACCATATAAGCTAAGAGCAACTGTGAATTTTTTTGTGTTCATGAAGTGACAGTTGCAGTGTAATGAAATATATAACAAACATGATTTTGGATAGACCTGCCTTTTGTCTCCATTTAATTTTTCCAATGCAAGAATTTCAACATCTGTGACATGTTGCAGAGCGCGTGCCATGTTGCAACAGCCTTTTTTAAACCAATCAATAGATTGGTTTAAAAATTTATTCATGAAGTCTAGCATTATGTAAAACATCAAAACTTGAGCTTCATTCCTTTCACAGAACATTATTTCCTTAATCCAACAAATCGATCAAGGAATCGTAAAAAGATCCAAAGCATGTTCTGTCAGGCATATTTACATATCTACAAATAAGATAAAGGAAAGCACAATACACTAAGGCTATTTTGGAAGCAACTGAACATAAGACACTGTATAAAAATGATTAAACTCGCACAGGGACAAGTGAATTTATTGACAATGATGCTTTGGCCAAAAGTTGTCAACAATTTTAAAGGATTTCCATCAACTAAAAATGAAGCCAAGGGAATTATACAAATTGCAAAAGCAACAGGCAGTGAAGAATTTTCAGACATGGAAGTCAAGAATGACAGTTGTAAAATCACAAATGAAGAACTGAATGATCTTATAACACCAGCAGATGGTGAGTATGCAGGAGATAAATTTTAAAAAGCACAGGAACTGTCTGATTTTTAAATGGAGACTGACCCAAATGAAGAAGGACAATACCACTGAATGAAAGGTATTGAAAAACTTTGCACTGTTATTGCAAAAAATTTAACGAGTGCACCACACATTGTCCTAGTCAAAAATCACCAGCTATTTAAGAAAGTAATTATATTATGTATCTGTTTATTAAGCAGTAACAGAAATCCTTTCAATTAACATTTGTTTCATTTCCCCCTTTTAATTACAATAATTTGTATAAATTATACATACTTCTGAATTTGAACAATAACTAACTCCTTTTTTTCTATAGTAAAGTTTAAGGAACACGATTTTGCCTCCCATGCAATGTGTTAATGACATAACCTGTCCGAAAAGGGTATAGTGTATGTACACAAAAGTATTCACTTACTATGTTATGAGTTTGCTTGGTATCCAGCAAGTTTTTATCAAAGAAAGATTACTAAAATACTGTTAATTTTGAATTATGTTTTTAAATAGTAAGGAGGAAAAAAAAATATACTTACTTGGAAAACGTAAAGAATTCATCACGTGATTTTCATGAAAGAGGAATATTTTCAAAAATCAAGTTAATTTACTGAAGAAACCTAACTACATGAAGATTTTGTCTAAAAGAACTAAATAAGTATTAGCATTATTCAATTTAGTTATATCAGCATTTTTCAAACTATATGCTACACAGCCCATGTTTTTGTAGTGGTAAAAACTACACATTATGGGTTACAGGTATGGCCCAGCTTTGAATCCGGAGAAGGATATTTGTAAAATGGATATTTGTAAGAGAACAGGAGAATAGTGTCTTATGCAGTAAAAGGGCACTCAAAATATATAGCAAGCTAAAAGTCCTCTCGAGAAGATGAAAGACCTCAAACTGCCCCCCAAGGTTTTCTCCCTTCAAAACTTAAGTGGAACTATACCTATACAACCAATGGTCAATTTCTAGTGTTCCACCCACTTCTACCTGAACTATTTCAATTATATATTTGTCTTCAGAATTTTATCACGATCCTAATATTTTATTTTTATGTAAATACAAAAATAAATACAAATTTTAAAAAGGAAATGGGCATTCTCCAATTACATATTTTTGTCATGAAACTGAATAATATATAATAATGTTACACAGGTTGTTATGATAAGTGGAAATATTACATACTAACATGAAATCTTTCATTAATGGCAAAAAACAACCTTTTGTATATAATACCACCTGAATTACATTAAAAATAGAACTGTAAGGTTCAGAATACTGATTAAGTAGTAATATACTTTTCTTCACAGAATATGATGTATTATATCCTCATTTCTCCTTTACCGTACCTTGAATCTTCGTTGTTCTTATTGTTGTTGCGCACTGTTACTCCCTAGGCTTCAAATCATTCAGTGGTGCTGGAATTGCTATCTGGGTCATCTGCTAGTTTCCAAGATGTACCCATTTTCACTCTTGAGTCTTTCTTCCCACATGCTGTGATCTTCAAAACCATCAAGAGCATTTGTTTTCTTGAAGCTGTTCACTATTGCTCCATCATTGAAACAACTCAAAATCTATCAAATCGAATCTTGCAACCAAAATCCATAAACAAATCAACTAGTATGATGAAAACAGTCACAGCATGGAAAATCCATTTTAAAATTTAGGGGGCTTTTTGAGCACTTTCAGAAACGGGAAAGTGACCAGTGACTGTAAAATAATTTTGTGGAAAAAATAATGTTTTACCACAAAGTTGTTTTTAAAACTTTGTGCTAAAACTTTATTGGAAAAAATGCCTAAGTAAATATGGTATAATTTGTGCGCAGTGTTTCTGTTAATATCAGTACCTACCTTTTATTGTCAAATCAAATTTTAAAGCTACAAAGTTATGCTTCAAGTTTTAATTAGAATAAAAATTGAGTGAAGCCATCAATTATCTTAAATAAAATTCATAAAACTGTTAAACTAACTGGAGTCATATTTGCAGACAGTTTCCTAACAGGAAAATTTATACGATTAATATGATTTTTTATGTGGAATATTAAAAATGAAATAAAATGTCTAACTAAAACCATATTTAAATTTAGTAAAAGACATACAATGCACACTAGAACATACTTAAATTTAGTAAAAGACTAGTTGTCTCAATTGACCCACATGCTTCATCAACTGGAGTGGGAATGAATAGCTCAAATTGACCAGCTGACAAAGTAAATGGGTCATGCAAGAAAGCTGCCATGTTATTAATGTTAAAATGTGGTTTCAGGTTGTCAACTTAGAACATTTCATTATTAACTTCATTCCAACTGCATGTGTCTTAAGTCTTCAATGTGGAAGACCTTTTATCTTAAAAAGTCTCTTGAAGTGATATTTATTTATGCTACTTTTATGTAACATTATTATAAATTTATATATATAAACATTTTGTCTCCCTTTTTAGGATTTTTAGCTCAATACATAATGAAGAAACCATTAGATGTATGCATTAGATGTGGGATATATGCTGCTACTGAAGTAATTAAGCAGTCTGGATGTACTTTACCAGAAAAGTCAAATTTTATAGAATGATAATAAGAACATTTCCTAAGCAGAACCATATGAGATTATAAGAGAAACTTGGTTTAAATCAATATGATTTTCTTTTTTGGGCTTTATTATTCTGTATAAATGTATTCTTGATTTAAAATGCATTATTTTTTATGATGATTATTTACAGATGCTTGGCAAAGTATTTGTATAAGTTTTTTTCATAATAAAAATTGCTTTCATGAGCAGTTCTTATAATTTAAACATTAATGTGTAACTGTTGATAGGTAGCAGCATTACATAATTTTACTATCTAATAAACTCAAGCAGAAATTACTTTGGTCTGGCAGACTAATACGAAGTGAAACAATTACAGATCATTTTATTTATTTAATAAAAAATGGTATAAAACTTATATTAAAATAGTTTTTGTAAAATTCTAAATCTATTGGAAATTTCAGCATTATGCGCTTGATAATAAAACTATTCAAATATTATAGATCCATTGTGTGCAAAATCTTACTTGGGAAAGTCAAGCTAAGGATGGAATCATTTGACAAGGAACTATGTATACACATTTCTTGAAGGATGCATAAGAATCAATGTATACTTGAATTCTAATTTCATGAATATAGATTTCTTATTTTACAATTTTTCTGCATACAAGTTAAGCAATCTGAATCAAATTTCCTGAATCACAATCTTTCATATGCGAATAATTCAGTCATTTTAAATGTAGCGCAGAAATCTTAGTCAAATAAATATTTAATGATTTGTAATCAAAATCTCAAAGCATTGCAACTCAATGGTTCTTGGTACGATGAATTATCACAAACTCATGTAATGAAAAGTAATTTAATTAAAATTGAATACAATCTGATCAAATTTTCTAGCTAACCCAATTCAAGATTATATGTCTAATTTATCAACATTTGAAGTACAATGAAGAAAGTAATGTTACGCTAACAATGTGGAGAAAAATAACAAATTATACTGCAACTGCCTTTTTTTTTTTGGCTAAGGATGCGGGGGGGGGGAAAACTCAATCAAATATGAAATAAAGATCAAATTATTTATAAAGCAGTTAAGAATGTAAAATCATTCAACTATGTATTTTAATATAATTTTTCCTAAACACCAAATATAAAACAAATTTTTAGAAATTAATGTCATTAAATTTTACATACATGATGACTTTCATTTATACATTTTACTGAGATTTTCATTTTGATCACAACTACCCAATTTTTATGTTTCATTCCATATTTATACGTCTGTTTTAAGTGTAACCCTATTTAACATTACTTTATTACTAGTGCTAATGATTAATTAAATCTAGAATTAACTGTATACAGAAATATTTCTGATTACAATTAAATTATCCACTACTATACTACAAATAAGTTGCAGCTTTTGAACACCACCTATCACCCAAAGCATGGGAAATTACAACTGCTGAATATCTTGGTCAGTATATTCTCACAAAGTAAAATATTTGATATGATGCTGCAAAAACTTGATAATTAGTTTGTTTTCATACATTGGAATTTTTCCATTTGATAATAAAAATTATCCGCTATAAAGATCAGACACACAGATGTTAAGAAAAAGCAGATATCTAAAGGAGACAGAATGCAACACTGCCACAAATTTTTCCTGAAGGAACGATACTGATGTATAGCTAACTGTTGAGAGCACCATAACCCTGCCGAATCTAAAAGAAGATATGAATCGTATAAAAGAAAGAAGTTTGATCCCACAAAGCAGAGCAATTATGCTGGAAGAATATTTCCATATGATAGATGATATTAAAGTTTCAAGTTCCTTCAAAACAGATCTAACAAATGAAGTAATATTAGAAAAAAAAAAGAGGGAAAGAAAAGATGCTACAAGCTTAACATCCAGTACTGATAATGAATTAATCAGTGATTCAAAAAAGAAAGTAAGTAGTATAACGTTTTATGTTCTTAACATCTTAAACATACCTTGCAGTTTCTCATGACAAAATTAAGATTTCTTCAAAAATGTTTCATTGAATGTCAAAGATATATAGTGTTTCATGTTTTGAGAATGACTACTTAAAATATCAGATTTTCCTCCATCAAATTTTCACTTTTATCGCTGGCTTATTTCCCATATGTAATTGATGCACCCATCTCTAGATTGTTAGATGACCTACTTCACAGTAGTAATCATTTACGATGAAATACAGCAAATTTTGAAATGTATCTCAGTCTAGGTAACAAAATGGAAATAAACGTTTTCGAAAGTATTTTCTTTAGTTCAACATGCACTGCCCATGTGCATGTGAGTTTCTCGATGCTACTGTAAACCAAAGTTCCTGGAAACTTGCTATGCCTTTTTTGATTGGAGCTGCGAAAATTGACTCTACCCCCCTCCCAGCTGCCCAAATGACGCTCACGTGAATCATCGCAAGAAAATGATCGCTTCCAACGTTGTCACAAAACTCGCTTTTTTGGGGATTGCAGGATGAAATTCTCTGACTTTTCTAGATTTTGACTAAAATATTTAAATTCCCTGACTTTTTCGGTCAATTTTCGAATTCCTCGACTTTTTCCGGTTTTCCAGGTAACGTGGCAACCCTGATAATACATATTTAAAAGAAAGGTCTTGATTTTTTTAAAAAACTTCATATCTGAAATAATACAAATGATTCAGAGAAACCATCTGCTTGTTTCTATAAAATAGCAAACACTGCCTCAGCTAAATGGTAGTCATCCTTGATCTACAGGCTGTAGGATTAACATCTGAGTGATGCTACAGATTTAAGAATAACACAATCCCAGCTAATTCTGGTTGCAATCTTTTCTGAAGACTTGTTAATTCAAAGAAAAAGTACAAAAGTGACTTATTCTGCTCTGAAATAGTTCGATTCATATTTTGTACTCGAATTTTTGGCAATTAATATTAAAAAAAGACATTTTTGAGTTTTTCTAAAATCTTTCACTGAAATTCAAAGGACCATTAAATAAACATTAATGGCTTTGTAACAACAATACTTGAAATACAATGATAAGTATTTCTAGATAAGTATTTTGAAATGCTTATATTATAGATAAGATTAGCATATATAGGTAAGCAATCAGATTGTTTAAAATTTATATTAGTTATTATTCATTATAGATTGGTCAACAAAATGTTCATATGAAATGGAGAAAAGAAAAATTATTAAAGAATGTGACAACTGGCAAGGTTACCTGCTATAAAATTTGACTACTCTAATGAAACACTTAATATTCATAAAATGGGTGATGCTTATGATAAACAGAAATATGTGTCCAAAATACAGGATTCCAGAAATTTCTAGATTTTAGATCATCATTTTAAATCTGGTACAATGACATGTAGAAATTATAAAAAATTATTCTTTATTAAGTATTTTGCATAAAGAAAAAAGGTATGACTTGAAGCTGAAATCGTGATATATTTTGGATTTAAAGTTACATTACATGCATTCACAGGTTCAATGATACAGGGACTGTCAATGTGATACAATTATCTTCATTTAATATTTCTTTTTAAATTTCATTCATAGAAAAATTTCGCCTTTCTTGTGATAACCGAAAATCTTCAAATTTTCATGGCTCTCATCATCATCAAGCAATTTGGTACCTGGCTATCAATTATGATAACCTCTTAAAAATAAATCCAGACATGTCCTCGCATGATCTTGCAATACCTCACAGATCAGATTTTATATTAAAATATTTCTAGAATTCTTGAATGGTCTTACATCAGCATCAGTTTTTAAAAAGCTACTTTATATCTGCATTTCAGCATGTAAACAAATTCTGATATTGGCTGACTGATAAGATAAGTAATAATAGATGGAATAAAAAATTAAGCTGCTTCAAATCTGAAAGTTAAGGGCAAAATTTACTATATTAATTGAATTTCAATCCTCAGAATCTAACTCTTTCTTCTTTCCATGTTGCTATGGCAGCAGAAGAAAAACTAATATGAGTAACATTCTACTCAAAATTGTCTTGGAGCTTTACTTACTGCTTAGGTAAGATAGAAAAATGCTAGGTCCTCTTACAATCACTCAAAGGCAGGAAGTGTGGTTCTAGCTAGCATCAATACAATGTCAATCAATGTATTGTCATTGGCCACAGTGCATTTACTTAGCTAGTAGCTCTTTAAAAGTGAATATACAGGAATCTCAGATGGTCACGGAAAAATCACTTTTAAAGCATGCTGGCTTCTCTAATCCTAGATTATATGAGGGGAATTATTATTATTAGCCCAAAGGTATTCCAGAAGTGTTATTAGTCTCAAAACTGCATTTTGTGGCATTTCACTATAAACGGCAAATCACTTTTTAAATTGTTGCCATTAAATATTATCACCTTGTATTATATTTAAAGGAATCAAATAATGAAGAATGTACATGAATGTATGCATGTTTTCTGCTTTGTGAAAAACAATGGTACCTAGAGCCATTAAATTTTGAATAACGTAATCCTCCACCCAAACATGGGCACTTGAACTTCTAAATTTCTTTTATTATCTGTTTCATATTTTGTGGAACTTTAACGAATTTTTGATTAACAAACTCAATGATTTCAAAGCGTGCAATGGTAACACTGTATGGAAAAAAACATTTTTATCTCCACTGCACGAGACTGTCAGTCAGAAATTCTAAAGATATGCTGTTTTTAAATATTTTATAGTGTCTTTAAAATTTTGAAAAACTTTATAACAAATTGAACGATTTCAAAGTGAGCAATGGCAACACTGCACGTAAAAAAGAAATTTTTGCCTCCAGTACTCAAGACTGTCTATTAGAAGTAAATTCAAAAGACACGATGTTTTTAAGGATAAGTTACAGGAGATGACTTTTTTTTTTTTTCCGAAAGATAGGAAGTATTTAGCCCAGATGTTCTTGAAACATGCATGTGTATGTAAATATGTGTAAGTAAATAAAAAAAAAACACCCCTCTGGGTATAATATAAAATTTGAAAGCTTTCAATTTTTTTTTTTAATTTGTGGTTTTAATAATGGATCACCAAATTTTGTACTTTGCACTGCACAGCATTTTGACAACGTAGAGGGAACTCTTCTTTTGTACAACTAACAGAAGATCCATTAATACACACATCAAAATTGCCATTCATGCTATCTACACTGGTGTGCAAAACTTAAGCAACAGCAGGGTTTTTTGCCATAACTCCACGAGAATCCAACTGAGAGACATGAAATGCAGAAATGAAGGTGAGTATTATAAAAGAGTAAAGGATAACGAAAGCATTGAAACTGAAAAAGGAATACAATGCATACGGTATGGAATCAAACGAAAACAAGCTTTATTGAACGCATAGTAGTCATGATTGTTTATCCAAGAGGAAGAACAAAAAGCAGATGTTACTTAATATGGGATATGCCCTCCCCTCACTGCAATGGTTGCTTTGCACCATCTCCGCATACTCAGAACCAGCTGGTGCAATATTTCTTGCGGTAGGAGTGCCCATTCCTCAATCAGCTCTATTTGAGTTGTTGGGTGTTCTCAGGAGGATGTAAGCATGCTGCAATGTGTTTCCCCAAAGCATCCCACACATGTTCGATAGGATTTAAATCTGGGAAGTATGCTAGCCAATCCATTCGTGTAATATCTTCACTTTCCAGTAGCTCCTCAACAGCAAGAGTCCGATGTGGCCATGCATTGTCATCCATAAAAAATTAAGTCTGGGCCAATGGCACCTCGGAACAGATGCACATGGGGAAGGAGTACCTCCTCATAATAGCAATCCCCGGTTACAGACCCTCTGTCGAAAATGTGCAGCTCAGTTCGCCCGTTCAGCATAATGCCTCCCCAGACAAGAACTCTAGGACCACCATTACGGTGTCTTTCCTTGATGTTACTGGGATAAAACCGAGTCCCGACCTCTCTCCAAATCAAAACACGTTGAGAATCGCTTCTGGTACTGAACCGACTCTCATCCGTAAAGAAGACACGACTGCATTGATCAGTTGTCAAGCTTTTGTGCTCTCTGCACCACTGTAAACAGTGGCCAACTTTCAACGGGAGGCAGTGTTCAGGACAGCGGGCGAATAGGCCCCCTTTGTGAAGGCGTCTGGCCACAGTAAACTGCGACACTCGTCGCCTTGTTGCTGTACAGAGTTGCTGAGCAATGGCACTTGCTGACTGCTTTTGGCCTCTTTCCCCTGCAGGACGATATATCGGTCATCCCCTGCAGATGTCGTCCTCGGGCGGCCACCACCAACCTTTCTAACAGCTGTACCTGTGGTTTGGAACGCTTTCCAAGCGTGCGAAATGACACTTTTGTTGATTCCGAACTCTGCAGCTACACTGGTGATAGTATGCCCCTCCTCCAGCTTTCCGATCATTCTTCCAGGTGTGAAGTCGTTCAGGTGATTTCTTCTAGCCATATTTCATGAACTAACTCACTGGCGCTTGCAGCGAATATGTTGAATTGCGTCTCCGTCCTTCCTTTTATTCTACTGTTGAGCTGTGCGCGCCAACATCATGCGTTTTGTGTACACTCACGTCGCCTCTGACGTTTCGTTCCTGATATTTGCAAATGCATGACATTTCTACTGACTTACGTGTTCATTGTACTGATCTTCAAACCTCCTTTTCTGCAATTTCATGGCTATCTGCTAAATTTTTACATTGTTGCTTAAGTTTTGCACACCAGTGTAACTATGCACTGATTAAAAAAGTGGAGAGACAAATGCAACAAGAAAATCTACATGACTTTTTTTTTGACAGAATATTAAGCAACTTTATTGTTTGACTAAGGAAGAAATAATACTAGAGCTTATTGAAGCTTCGGGAAAGTTATTACCCATTCTAAGAAGACCAGTTGACGTCAGCTGTTGCACAGCATATATTAAAAAACAAGGAAATAATTTTTAACAAATCAGTTAACAGTCTAAAATAGCACGCTGCTGTATTGATTTACACTTCCACAGAAGATGCATGTAAAGTCTGCTACTAAACTTTTTTATACTAAATAATTAAAGAGAGAATACTGGTATAACACTGAAAAACATAATTAGTTCAAAATGACAGAAAAGAGACCACAATATAATGTACATCACTGATTCAACCCACTTAAAACTACTAATTAAAAATTGGGTACATATTTGAGTTACTAAAATCTGCAATAAAAAGAATTAATGGAATATTTTAAGAGGGATTGTGAATTATTCGTGTTTCTAATTTTGCTAGCGAATAATTTATTATAGTACATACATTTGAGATTTGTATTTATATCTGGTATTTTATTCAAATATCATTCACAACTGAACTGTGTGAATTTCTCATTTTAGATAATCCAATTTTTGCTGCAAATGTCCTAACTTTTCTGCCTAAAACTGCATGTGCAGTTTTTTTTTTTTTTTTTTTTTTTATGAACATAACATTGCAGGAGGAATCGTATAGCTTTACATTATGGCATCTGTTGATTCTGATAAATCTTGTGGATTTGATGTGTACACCTTACGATTTCAGATAATCACAGGGGCCATGAAACTTAAAAGTTATAGGAGATGACTCTGTCATGAAACGATGTACACGTTGAAAACCTGTAAATCCAATAAAAGTTTTTTTCCTATCCTCGCTTGTGTTGTCATTGGTCCTTTACAATGTTGTTCTTTGCAAATATTTCATGCTGCAATTTTTGTCAAATGTGTAGTGTTCTAACGTGAATTATGGATTTTCAATGCGCTGATCAAGTTGAATGGAAAAAAATAAGTTTTCATGTTCACTGTAACTGTGGGGGCTCTCTTGTTTTAATTCATCACAAACTTGACTGCACACTTTCAAATAACTACCCTAATTTCCGGAAGAAACGCCGAGGCATTTACGTGTTTAAAACTTAAATTTTCGGCGGGAGCGGCGTTTAGGTGCACTAAAAATATTTCCTATGATGGTCATTGTACATAGTTTGAATGGCCTTCATTGTGTATAGACTGGTCCTGTTCCCACACAAAAGACCACTCAGTTGCTTTTTGCGAACGTTATTTTGTTTACATTCTTTCATTTGAATGGACCTACATGCCTTAGTCACCCTAAACAACAAGATATCAGAACAATAACATTCTTCCCCCTTTCAAATCAGCATTCTCATCAGTTTGAATAGACTCTCTCCTCTGCCATTCGATGAATCTTCCAGGACCCATCCTTTCCCCACCTCTGCTTTTTCTGCAATTTTTTTCAAAGGTGGACATGACTCCACCTGCCTCGCAATAACGAACTCTGACGTATTTCCCCTTCAGGATGAATCGATTTTTCTTGGCATTCTGCCAGATACAGATCCCATCAGTTTGGGTAGAAGTACTTGTTGGATAGTTTTTAAGTAAGAAGGGAGCGGAAAATTTTTGAAAATGGCACCTAAACGGCACAGAAGCTATACTGCTGGTTTTAAGCTTAATGTAATTTCACGTGCTGAACGAATTGGAAATAGAGCAGCAGCTCGAGAGTTTGAAGTGGACAAGAGATGTATTCGACGTTGGAGAACTTAAAAATATGCCACAACAGAAATCAGCCAAAAGAAGTGGTACTGTAAGGTGGCCGAATCTAGAGGACGATCTTGCAGACTGAATAAAGGAGCAACGAGGAAAGGGAATGGCAGTTTCGACTGTAAAAATTCGCTTTCAAGCAAAATTTATAGCAAAACAAATGAACATAAATGATTTCAAAGGAGGGCCTTGCTGGTGTAGCAAATTTATGAAAAGAAAAAATATTTCTGTGCGTACTAGAACAACAGTCGGTCAACAATTACCAAAGGACTGGCAGGATAAAAAAGCATCTTTTCTAAAATATGTGACAGATATTGTTGATAAAAAAAAACTTCTTCGGTCACAGATAATAAATATGGATGAAACGCTGTTAGCTTTTGAGTCTCCTGCAAACAGAACTGTTGATGAAACTGGTTCAAAAACTGTATCTGTGCTTACGACGGGGCTTGAAAGAACGTCATTTACATGTGTGTTAGCTTGTGCCGCAAACAGTGACAAGCTATAGCTGATGATCATTTTTAAACGAAAAACTATTCCGAAGGGAGATTTTCCTAATGACGTAATTATTTGTGCAAACGAGAACGGCTGGATGTGTGAAACAATTACGCATGAGTGGCTACAAAAAGTTTGGCAGTGTCGTAAGGGATCTTTTTTCCAACCAAAAGGGTTATTGATAATGGATTCCATGCGTGCTCATTTAGTTCAGTGAAAACCAAATGTCAAAAATTGTCTACGACTGTAGCAATAATTCCTGGTGGTTTGACAAAAATCTTACAACCATTAGATTTATCAGGTAATAAATCCTTCAAAGCTGAAGTCCGAAAGCGGTGGGAGTGTTGGATGAGTGAAGGATTGTATACGTATACCAAAAGCAGTAAAATGCGTAGAGCATCTTATGAAGAAGTTGCAAAGTGGGTAGTAAGTGTGTGGAAATCGGTAAAATCATCGTCAATAATAGCAGGGTTCAAAGAAGCTGAAATTATATCCTTAGATAGAGACTGTAAACCAAGAGGATGAATGTGACGATCTGGAAGACTTGGATTTAGATCAAGATTTACTAAATCTTTTTAATTCGGATATTGAGGAATCAGATTTTGATGGCTTCATATGATGTATAGGTTGCTGTAATACCTTTTGTAAGTAAAATTTAAAATTTCCTTTTGTCGTCCAAATTTAATATTTCGTTGTTGCAACATTTTTTATAATATAGTCTGAGTATTACAAATATGGACTTCTTTAGCGGGTAAAATATAAGTATATTTGTGAATGTAAATATATTTTCAACATTTCTTACCTTTAATTTATTTTTGAGTTATGGCTTCATTTCATGCATTTTTCTTAACTGATATGTCATATATCAGGACATAGCTTGAGATTTTGCATCTATACGACCCACGACGATGTCACATGCAATTTAATCTATTGCGGCGTTTCTGTGTAATTTTAATTTTTTTTCCCGCCATTTTTCTCGAGTGCGCCGTTTACGCTGATGCGGCCTTTCTTCCGGAAATTACGGTATTTCTAAAATTTCATTTCAATTGGATGATAGCCCACTAGGGTTTTATATATAGGTGGGTTTTTATATATAAATATATATATATATATTTATTTATAATTACTATCCTGTATGTACCCACCCCCTTAAAAATTCTTACCTAGCCTCTTATTTTCACAGACGTTTGTCGGAGTCATATACTTCCAATTACAGATGTGTTTTAAATGACAAAAATATTCACGTTTTTCAGATTTTTTTTTATACAATTACAACAAAATATAATTCTTTATGTGGTTTCCCGGTATCTAGGCTTTTATTTGAAAAAGTTATATATTTGTTTTTAAAAAATAAAAAGTATAAGCAGTTCGACTCCCATACAACAAAAATTGCCCAGGAAATTTAATTTCAAAATTTGCAGTTTTTGATGTCATTTTCAACTTACCTTGAACTGGGTAATTAAGTTAGAATAATTTGAAAAAAGAAGTTTAAATGAAGTGCAGCATACAATGTGTATAATTTAATAATAGTTTATACAAAGAAGTTATTTGGTGTCCAGATCAGATTTTTTTCCATTTGTATAGCCACCTCACTTCCCAGGTATATAACCCCATACCACTTTTTCCTGCAGGGTTATATGAAGTCTAAGGTCTATCTTGGTGGGGCAAAAATTACCGAGAGAATTACCACTGAGAATGTTGTCTACAGAATGCAGTGTGGGGTTCATGAGAAGGGTGATCACATTGAAAAAGGTCTATGTCCCTGGCGAGGAAGTGTTTTTATTGAATAATATGCTGAGATAAGATGTCTGTACCCCTTTAAGACAGTTGGTCATTACAGCAGTATTGTACTGAAATTTCTTCTTTCTTACTAATTTTTCTAATGCTCAGCTATATAGACTACATTTTCTGTTATTGGCGACTTTTGAAACTAATTTATTTTTTAAACTTTTGTAATTTATTTACTTTGGAACTAATATTTTTTTCCATGTCATCATTTGTCCCCCGTGACGATTCTCATCTTTGATAAAATGTCTATTTTACATTAGAGGACTTCCTGTTTTCAAGAGAACTAATCTTCAGATTAATTAACTACGAAAGTGTGTTAAGGGCACTCCTTATGTGGTTTCCGTAAGAGCTATCACCCAATGTTCGCTAAATGACCGGATGATAATTTTACACAGTAGAAACTCGGAAGGAAAACGCTGCAGTAAAAGAAATAAATTATTTATAAAATGTTATATTACAGGTGGGCAAAAATTATGGATATGAAGAGCTTTTACCAAAAACATGGATTCAAAGGCAGATAACTCTCATGTGTTCTGTCATTACCAGTTAACAAGAAATTACAGTAATCATGTAAAATCCTAAAATTTTCTTTTCTGCTTTCCTTTCAGAAATATTTTAATTAGGACTGTTTTGAAATATTATATTTTTAGTACAAGGAAGATAACTGAAAAAGTTAATCTAAAATATGAAATTTTCATTTTTTATTTTACTTGCTGATATAATTTCTTTGCATATTAAATTTCAATTAAAAATTGGGTAAAGTACTTACTTCTTAAGATCCACTTCTTAACACATGTACTAGCTACCATTCTAAAATGCAGTATTATAATAAGGTATGAAAGACTTGCTCCATCATTAAAACTTTATATTATCATTCATAGTTAAAAGCACAGCACTTACTTCCATTCTTCACTGCATTTTTGTATTGTGAAAATTTGATTATCAGTGTAATAATATCTGCAAATATGAAACATAATGTTCATTTCCTAACTTCTGGATTATTTGTCAAGCATCATATATATTGGAGTATGAATGCAATAAAGTACTGACACTCTAACAGATATACATATATAGATAAGTAATTATTATTCTAGTAAATTTATATTCACTAATTAAAGCCCCCATTTTAACATAAATGCTAAAAATAAGAGTATCTATGCATTTAAGAAATTATCATGTTAATACAAAAATATATAACAATTACTGAATGACTTTACATTAGTACTCAAGTATTTTTTAGACTTTTTTGTTTTTTATTTGTTTTTACAGATTAACATCTGAAATACTTAAACTGGCTTTTAAATTGTAACTCAGTGTTTACAATTATATACTGTTACCTTTATAATAGATGATGATTGGATTCCCAGGAACATACTCACAAGTTTCTTCATTGTTTGAATTTCCTAGATAAACTGACAGTTAATAACTGCTTCATTTCAAGAGTTTGGATAATGTGCTTTAATATAATAGACATTCTTCCAATTTACTTACCTCATACATCAATTTAATCACAGAATTTAAATGAGAAAATGTACATGTATAACTAAAGGTATTTTTTATAAAATTCTTACACAATTTAATTGTATAAATGATATATACATGACATATACATAAATAGTTAAAATCAAGAATCTTGTTCACATTCTTCACCTGAAAAAACAGAGTCGTTACTTTCATCACTACTGTAGGCTTCATCTTCAGATTTTAGAGCAGCAAGGAAACCATTTACAGCAATTAAAGTTCTGTCCATATCTTTTTTCTTGTCTTCATCTTTTCCTTCATTTTTCTAAAACATCAATAAAGTACAAACATCCTTTTTTAGCACTTCATTTATATAAAAACATGAATCATAATTATAAGGACATTCTTTATTAAAATCTAATTACATTTTCTGATATCCTATAAATACATTTGTGAGGAAAATTTCTTCACTACAATTAAGTATAAAAATAATCATTAAATCATCAAATTCATTAAACATACAAAAGAAAAATGCATTAATACCTTTCCATTTTTTAATTTATGTCTCATGTTATATCATTTGATGTATTTTTCAAACATTAAGAAAACAAATTCTAATTCATTTCTTTTTGTTTGGATTTTTTTCTTCTAATTCGTTTCTTTTTGTTTGTACAAATTTTTGTGTTTTTAAAAAATGAAAAAAGAAGTAATAAAAACAGAGACCAAAATAATACATAAATTTTCATTATCCATAAATCCGTTATAATTGTGTGAGATAAATTTTACTTTTTTTTGAGTAAAATTTGTTTCAATTAGGTAAAATAATCAAGCCAGCATAAATTTTAAAACTTTTTCTTTCACTCAAAGCTAATATATCAAGTAGACCTAGTCTGCTATATTAGTGAATGCTTAAAGTACATACAAATTGTTGACTTGCACATCCAAATAATATACAATATAATGCAATAAGTACAATCACACAATACATGTGCTCATTTCTCTATCATACTTTCTCATTTGTTACACTCTAGTCCCTAGCAATATGTGAAGAGGATGGCAATTTCATGTACATGAAGATGTTTGTGACAAATTGCCTAAAAAAATATTTCACATTAATTTTAACATCTAGTTTGTTAAACTAGAACAAATGAACTGACGAGAATTGACCAAATCCTACCACTGGTGTTAAATATACAAAAATAATTAAACTAACAACTAGGTTCCAAACTATATGGAAATGAGATTTGTTTTTACTCATTATATAAAAATTTGCATTAGTAAAAATTTGTTTTCTCTTACATTCCAAATATAGTTTAATTTCAAAATATGCTTCAATGTACACTGACTACCAATAAGTATTTGGACACCTATGCAAATGACGATATCTGCGATCCTAAGGTACGTCACGGACTCCGCCGGTATATATCGTGTAGGAAACAGCATCGGCTTTAGTCGCATGCAAGATGCCTTGCAGTTTGGAGCTCTCCGATTCCGAGAGTGGTATAATTATCGGGTATCACAAATGTGGCCGATCCTTAAGGGACATATCAAGCCATCTGAAGTACCCAAAATCGACAGTGGCCTCTGTGATTAAGAAGTGGAAGGTAAGCGGTGATTGTCGGAATGTGCCCCGAGTTGGCAGACCAACGAAACTGGGAGATAGAGACCAACGAGTGCTGTCCAGAGAAATTCGGAAGAACCACACCCAACCGATGGCCCTCATCCGCGAGGAGTTTCAACAGGCATCCGGGAGTATTGTTTCAATGAATACCATCCATAAGGAAGCACATCTGCTTGGTTTTCATGGTCGTCGAGCCTTTGATCACAAAGTCCAACCGCGCTGCTCGGTTAATGTAGCACATCGAAATTGGACCGCAGATCAGTGGAAACGGGTTCTTTGGAGTGACGAATCAAGGTTCACTCTTTACCGTTCGGATGGCAGGGTCTGAGTCTGGCGTCTACCTGGTGAACGTGTCCTGCCAGAATGCATTGTGCCAACAGTCAAGTTCGGCGGAGGTGGAATTATGGTCTGGGGGTGTTTCTCCTAGTATGGGCTGGGACCCTTGGTCCCTATTCATGGTAAGCTCAACTCCGCTGCCTACTGCACTATTTTGGATGACAATGTGCTTCCTACGTTGTGGTAGTTTTATGGGTTGGACCCCTGTTACTTTCAGGACGACAATGCCAGTTGTCATGTTTCGATGTTAACCAAGGCTTGGTATGGTGCCAATGGAGTTCATCGAATGGACTGGCCTGCCCAGAGTCCAGACCTGAACCCTATCGAGAACCTCTGGGACGAGTTGCATCGCCGAATTCAGGGGTGCACTACACATGCAAAATCGGTGAAGGAACTTTTACGTCTTCACCAAGCTGAGTGGAAGAAAATACCACTAGCTGTCATACAAAGACTTGTGGAAAGTATGCCCCGGAGGGTCCACGCTGTAATTACCTCTCGTGGAGGCTCTACCCACTATTGATTTTGAATAAAGTTAGTTTTTCTTTTCTATCACAGGTGTCCAAATACTTATTGGTAATCAGTGTATTACAACAAAGTGATATTTTACACTGACTGAAGATATTTTAAGTACATTTAAGCTAGTATTTGTTTATGTTTTTATATAATTTTTCAGTTGTACATTTCTAAATAGAACAATAAATATCAGCAAACACTGCTGCATTCCACTATATATTAAGAGATATTTGCACAGATAATATAGAACAGTTTCCACTATTCTATATTATCCGTGCAAATATGCCACTAGAAATGAAATAAATGAAAGTGAAAACGTTATTTTAAAGAAATGTGTCAAAGCTAATTTTAAAAAATCTTTTCCCATCTTAATGAATTATGGCTTTACTATTCAACCAAGATTCATTTTAGTTTTTGATTAACATTCTCAAAGCTATTATTTTGCATGAGTTTTCAAATACTTGGATCAATAAATAATCTCTTTCTTGATATCTGATATGGAAGGAAAGAAATTTCTGGTTAATCTAAATACTTTGTTTTTCTGATGGAAAGCTTTTAAAAAAATTACTATTAATCCTATGAACTAATGCAGTAGATCATAGGATCATTTGATACAACTACAAGACACTCATTCACTACATTTTTAATACAAGGTTTTACATAGTAAAATTTTTATTTGCCACAACTGTTCCATTTGCAATGAAAATCTGAATATTTAATATATTCTAGTTGAATTCCTGGGAAAAGTACATTAGATTAGGCTATCTGAAAATGGCAAAGCTCACAAGGGCAACATCAAACGAATATAGTCTTTTTTATCAATCAATACTTTCTACACAATACATCATTATTCATTAAATTTCACTCCTGAAGATTTGATCAAAGTACCACAGATTTAAATTTTGCTTTATCCCACATCATGAACAAAATCATTTAGTTTTGCTCAGATGGTTGTAACAGACACTGAACTTTTTCCATGGCGTATAATCCTCATAGTTTCACATCTGTAACTATTTCATGAAATTTATTCCTTTCATCTTAAGTGTACTGTACTGTGCTACAGAAAGCACATCACTGTAAGCCAAGGGCCAGCAAATCCCTTTAACCAAGGGCCAAAAGGATCTTTTTAGTGCATCATGTGGCAAGGCCATCACAAGGTGTGACAGCGCTTGTGTTACAATCTTTTGTAATGACCTTATTGTTTGCTCAGAAGCAACAGGGAGAGAGGAGGAACAGCTCTTCCCAGCAGAAATTTTTTTAAATATTACAATTTCACATAACATTGTATGAACTCAATTTCATATTTTTTACTTTGTTTTTCGTATTTTTAAATTGTCCCACACGGGGTCATGACGACCTTGGATGTGAGTCAACTTATGAAATATAAAATGTATGCATAAATTTATAGGCAAAGGAAGCAAAGAAACAAAAACACTGATGATTAATCAAACACTTTTGTAAATTTATAGCTTTGCATATATTTTTATTACAAACTCAGCATTGTAAAAACAATTATTAATTAATAAATATATAGTTAACATAAGATGTAAAATCTTGAATGTTCATTTGATATTAATTCATCCATATTTGGTTTCAACTCACTCACAGCAATCCTTAATATTGAATGTAAAGTTTCACCAGAGTTTTGTGTACGACATTTATTTTTCATATACTTCATTAATGAAAATGTTATTTCACAAAAATATGGCAATCCAAATAAAACTAAACATTACTTTTTAATATAATCCAAAAATTTCTGCATTTATCTGCATTCAAGGAACCATAAGAAACTATTAATTGGCTTAAATGAAACTTTTCCTTTAACAAATGATCCAACTGTAAATCAATCAATTCTAAACTGAACTGAAGGACACCGATATCAACTAGAGGACATTACACTTTTTTTTTTTAAGTCACAAATCTTACAAACTTTAACATGTAACTCTTTTTCCATATTTAAAAAGTGATTTCTTGAGGTTTCTTTCAATGCGAGAAAGTAATTTTAAGTGTTTGTCATTTATATTTTCAGCAAACAAATTTTTCCATAAATGGTCTGATTTTTGAGTACATAAAAAAAGCTTATTGGTGTTTTTCTTGCCATGCAGTATTTATTCTGCTCCAATACGACTGTGGGGTTCCAACCTTTTAACAGCTAAATACATATCTAATATAACTATACCTAACAGCTAAATGCAAGGAACCTTGCAAACAGCTAGGCAAATAATCACTTGAGTTAGAGAACAGAGACGTAAGACTGAAGAAGGGTTAATTACCCTTTATTATTCAAAATAAGAGTATACAGCTGGCTCCAGGATGTGTGCGGTTTCTTTTTTCAAATAATAGAGATGTGAAGAATGGGATCTCTAATAGAATTTTCAGAGTCAATTCGAACTGTCAGGCAGAATGTCGTAGTGAAAGATTAAGAGTGGGTTGGAAATCTTATCCACTTCGATTATTTAATCAACCAAAAAAATGTTTAAGATGCTTACATTATGGAAACACTAAGAAAGAATGTAGAAACGACTTTATATGTGCTAGATGTTCATTTAATCATTTGAAAAGAAAATGTGAAATTAATAAATTGTGTTGTATAAACTGTAAAACTTCCAATGATAAATTTATAACAAAATATGACACTGAACACAGTGCTTTCTCAAAGGAGTGTTTTGTATATAAGAGAGAGATTAAATTTATATTTGATCATCTGGATATTTAGTTTGTGTGTTAGAGGAAAGCACAGCGGCTTGGCTTATCTATACTCATTTTAATAGTTTTTTATTGAAATTTTGATTTATTCTAGGATTTTTATCTGGAGAAATTGTTTTTAATCTGTGTATTTTAAATTATAATTTATTGTCTTAATTGTGTAAGATCTTGATTTTTAATAAATTGAGATAGTTTTAATTGTGAGGATTTTATTGTGGAAGGTTTTTAGAAAATTTTAGATAAGTTTATTGATTTTGGTAAGGAAGATTTGTTTTAATTTTGATTTTGAAATGAAAATTTTAAGCCTGAACCTGAATCACTGTGCTGCTGCAGCAGTCCAGCTCTTAGCTATTCAAAGGATTTTGAATGATGTTCCAGATATAATTGCACTGCAGGAGTCGTATTATATAAAAGAAAAAGTTGCCTATGTTAGAACTAATTGGAGAATTGTAAATGCATATAAGGGCAGAGCGGCCATTATTGTAGTAAATGAAGATCTTGAATTCTCAGTGGCGACTGCTTCTGATTGTATTGTGACAATTACTGTAGAGGAAAATATATAAGAATGAGTATTACCTCTGTTTACTTCTCACTGGCTGAGAACCTTGATAGACATTTAAATGAACTGGAAGAAAGTTTTAACAAATATGCAGAGGATTTTATACCCTTAGTACCACCCTTTAGGATATATTTTTAAATGTTATTAAACCAAAAATTGTGTATGGTATTGGCATGTGAGACTGCCAGACAGAGGAACTGGTTAGATTAAGATACAAATTAGATACATTGCAAAGGAGCTGGCTGCTTGCAATAACCAGAGCTTTTCATACTGTTTTCACTGAAACAATTTGTCTGCTTGCCGGCATTCCGCCGCTCTCTATATTTCATAAATTTTATTATGAAAAATTTTTACTTAGTAATGGTTTAACAGAGAATATAGTAAGTGAGAAAGGAGTGATATTGAGTAGTAATACCTTGACTGGAAGAAATTATTTTAATATACATTCAAAAGATTTTAAGGGAATACCGTATGATAGAGATTATATGGAAACTGGTATGTTTGATATTTACACAGACGGCTCGGGATATGAAGGTAGAATTGGCTGTGCTTATGTTATACATTACTACGGTACAGAGATAAGCAATAGGAAAATTCAGTTGAAAGGACTTAACTCCATTTATCAAGATGAAGTAATTGCAATTAGCAATGAAGTAATTGAAGTAATTGCGTTAAAATGGATTTACAAAAATTTGGAACGGAGTTCTGTAGTGCATATTTACTCAGATGCTTTTTTGGACTTACAGTGTTTGAATAATCCAGAGCCTAGCAATAAACTCGTTATAGAAATAAAAGATATTTACGATAAAATTAGGAAGAAAAATAGTATTTTTTCCATTGGGTCAAGGCACATATTGGTGTTACCGGGAACGAGAGGGCGGATTTGTTGGCAAAAGAAACAGCCCTGGGAGAAGGCAATATTTGCGTTGATATTAATGATTCCAGAAGAATTACAGTGAGAAAGACGAAAGAAAATATAATTGAAAAATGGGCTCAGAAATGGACTAATTCTAATAGAAACAAAGGATATTTAAAAATTTTAGAAATAAACAAAAAATGAATATTATAAATAATATAGATACAGTACAGGTTATAACAAACCATAGCAGATTCTCGGCCTATTTGAAACGATTTAATTGCCAGGTAAATGCTCGATGTTTAATATGTGGAAAATATGGTAATGCAGCACAATTTATGGAAGAGTTTAAATTAACAGAAAGGGTTAGGAAGAAATTTGGTGTTATAAATGAGCAAAACATAAAAGAAAGAAGTCGACATTTGAATATATATGCAGAAGAGATAATGAGAATAGTAAATGGAAATAAGATTGAAATAGGCATAGTGAATGAAGATCTTTAAATTTTTTGTTGGGGGGGGTTATGTATTGTATGAGTGAGTTATGTATTGTCTTTTTATTATTTTGCTAACTGTTTTTGATTACGATTTTCCTAACTTCGTTTATGTGAGTGTGAGTTTTTAAGAGTTTAATGGTTTGTAACCATGATTTATACTTGTTTGTTTGGTTTATTATGTTTTCTTTTTTAAACGTTTTACGTTACTTGGAGCTCGAACCTGGTTTCCTGGAGGTGTTTTTTTTTTTTTAATAAAGAATGAAAACTCAATTTATGCTAATGATTTAGTTTTAGATTTCAGGTAATTTGGAACACGGACAGCTCATTGGCTCTGTTTTTGGCTGGAGGGGCCTGCTCATTATTGGTCATAAGTTTGGCTTTGCCAGCTAAGAGGACCTGGGCTGCGCCCTATATCAAACATCCAATATCAAACAGCTGGCTCCTTTTTCAAAGTGTACAGCAAAGTCTCCACTTGGGCTTGAACTCAAAGTAATAAGAAATAAATCTAAACTAATGCTTAGCTAAAAAAATGTAGTTGGCCCCTAAATCTCAATTAAGCTGGCGAAGCTATCAAGAGCCTGAAGAATGGCTGAACATAATAACAGCTTAAAGAGAGATGTAGCCAAAAGGTGAACACGTGCTAGTCTCTCTAACCAAGTCGGTGGAACTTCGACTTGAATACTACTCTTACTCATTTGTATTAAATGCGATTCTGAAAACACATTCTGGTAGGAAATTGTAGGCTGAAATTAGGAAAGTAGCTTTAACTAAAAATTAACTGTTAGAAACTTAGGATAAACCTTACAAGGCAACAGAAAAGAAGAAATCATTTAATTGTTCTTTATTTTGCAATATGATTCTTTTTTTTTAATTGAGGAGATAATTATGATTTCGTCAAACTTTTAAACCTCTTCAAAGTCTTCTCAATGCTAAGCCATCCCACATCTATATGGTAAAATATTTCGTAAAATTCACTTTCAATATCTTTAAGAATTCTGTAAACTGCCAATGATTTACATTTCATCCTGAGATATAATTTATTACTTTTGTTACGACATTAATGACTTTACCCAGTTTTAAAACACCTTTACAAAGTATTTTTTGATGAATGAGAAAGTGCAGTTTTATGTTGTGACTACATCTCTTATTTTATCATTGATTAATTATAATAAGCCCTCAATTTTTTTCCTGGGACAGCTTACTTACTACTTTTAAGTTAAATGCATTTTATTTAGACATTCCTCAACAGTCACAAAGTTCTTCTCTGGTTATCTTTTCTTTCAACAAATGCAATATTAACCATTTACTTGCTAATTTCAAATTTGTCTATGCTATGAATAAATATTAATAATTGGCTAGTATCAAATATGCCACAAGTCTCATAAAGCAAGAGAATAATAGTTACGATATGCAATTTTTTATCTTAGCAGATCAAATAAATTCTGCAAAAAATTTTCAATCAGCCTTACATTTCCAATTTTTTTTTTTTCCACAGCAATATATTTTTGAAACTTTTACCACACATTCCCTCACGAACTCTGCTTCAATAAGCGCTTCACACAACTTGCAATACTTTGTGCAACAACATAATTAAGATTTCTAGCTGCTTTCTTTGACAAAACTGATTCAGATTTTGAATGCTTTGTTGAAAAATGCCTCTTTAATTTGTGTCATCTGAATACAGCAATTATCTCTTGGCAAACTAAACAAACTGCTTTATTATTTACATTTGTTAATAAATGCATCATTAAAATTTTGGTATTTCATTTTTTTTTATTCATTTTAACATCTATAATTAAATTCTTAAAACTTAACCTTAAAAAATATTCAGTATGCTTAAACTCTGGAATACTCAGACAAAAAGTGCATATAAAACTTGAAACCTACAATGATAAACCACACTGTGCACTAATTGAATTCCACAACTTGCTAACTCCCCACTACTGCTCTAACTATGATCTCCATCAAGTTACTATGCTTTCCATTAACTATAACAGAATCATAGCTTTTCCTCTTGTTTTCCTAGTTAATTATTCATATGCAGAAGTCCCTCATATATGTCTGATTTCTTGAATATGTAGATTTGGCACTTTGCCAATACTATTATTTTTTTCAGAAAAGTTGAATAAAAGTAGGGTTGAGTTACCGGTAATTTTCAATGTTGCCAAATATACCAAAAATGACATCTGTTTCTAATGGTCATCATATCACTGACATGTATACTGTTTCATTTTAAAATTAAATTGCAAGTGTGAAATGTTCTTTCCTTAAGCCTTAGAAGACGGGATGGCCACTATAATGGCCATAGCATTCACTGTTTGAAAGGACGGGGTTGTCCACTTTAGTGGCCATGTCTTTTTCCCCCATTTTCTAGTATGAAAGGATGGAACAAAATGTCAAGTTTGAGGTCCCTGGGGAGGGGTCTGAAGCGCTTATCTCTATCAAAGATCTTTGTGTTAAGGATCCGGTTCTCCCGATTTTTCCCTCCTCATTCTCATAGCCGCAGAATTCGGGCTAACTGCTTTCGTTAATCTTAAACAGAGCTTTGCGCTGCTTTCGAATATATCTTATTTTTGGAAATTTTCTTTGAGTTATCTTGTTTTTTTTTCATAGAAATATGCCAAAAAGGAAAAGAGGACTTACTGAGGAAGAAATAGGAAAACTTCTTCAAGAACTTAAAGATGAAAACTACGGAGACAGCGAATCCGATTGCGAGCTGGATATAGAAAACGGATCTGACAGTGAACATGAGGATCTGGAAAATACGTCAAATATATTGACAAATTCGGCAAATTACAGTGATGAACAAACTAATAACATGGACGAAATCTCCCTTGATACAAAATTTGAATGGCTTGAACCAAAAGCTGATGACAAAGTACGCGTTTTGAATTTTATTGGCAGAAATGATGTAAAAGGTCTTGCTTCTCAAGCTACAAAGGAAATTGAATTTTTCAAAAGTCTTTTCCGGCAAAATATTATTGAAAAAATTGTCAAGGAAACAAATCGATATGCGGAACAAATTCTAGAAAAAAATTTAAGTTTTAGCCCTGAATTAGAGACCAAAAAGCACACTATTGCATGGAAAGATATTAATGGAAATGAATTCTTAAAGTTTTTGTCACTGACATTGATGATGGGGCATATTCAAAAAGACAAGCTAAAAGATTACTGGTCGACAGACGAAATGCTTGAAACACCTTTTTTTAAGAAAGCTATATCCAGAGATAGATTTCTACAAATTCTTCGTTTTCTGCACTTTGAAGATAACATGTCACCACCAGACAGAAACGATCCCTGTTATGATCAATTTTGGAAAATAAGGGATATTTTTTAGCATTTAAAAAACAATTTTAAAGAAATATATGAACCTTCCGAAGAACTGGCTGTAGATGAAGTAATTGTTCTTTTTAAGGGAAGAGTAATTTTTAAACAATATATTCCTAAAAAACATAAACGTTTTGGAATTAAAATTTACAAGCTTGCGGACCGTCATGGTTACACATACGATATGAGAGTATATCTCAGTAGAGATTCCTACGAGTCGAAGAATGGAAAAAGTGCCATTCATAATACGGTAATCACGTTAGCAGAATGCGTAAAAGGCAAAGGGCACAAGCTTTTCATGGATAATTTCTTTTCTTCACCGGATTTATTTCATGAATTACTGCATAACTATAAAATAAACAGTTGTGGTACGATTCGCTGCAATCGGAAAAATTATCCAAAATTGAATGCTGGCATCCGAATGCAGAAAGGGCAGATTAAAATAAAATTTTCTTCATGAATTACTGCGGCTTGTTGGAAAGACAAGAGAGAAGTTTTTATGTTGAGCAACATGCACAATCCCATTGCAACCTATGACGAGACAGATAAACCAGAAATTGTAGCAACTTACAACAAAAATATGGGATTCGTTGACTTGAGTGACAGAATGGCAAATAGTTATACATTCGAAAGGAAAACTTCAAAATGGACAAAAAAAATCTTTTTCCACTTGCTCGATTTATCAATTTTATACTCTTTTATTTTATATAAAATGAAAATTGCAGATGTACCTTTTGCTGATTTTAGAAAAAATCTAATAAATCAACTCATCAATGATTCAGAAGCTGCTCCAATCAGTTCCACTCGAGTGTCAGATACGATTTCATTGACAGGGCACTGGCCTATTCAAAACAAAACTCCAAGAAGATGTGTTGCTTGTCAAAAAAATGGAATCAGAAAACGATCAATGTATTCTTGCGAAAAATGCGACATAGGGCTCTGTGTTACTTGCTTTAAAAATTTCCACGAAAGCAAATAAGAATATTTTGTTTTAACACATTGATAAAAGATTTTCGGTTGTGTAATTTCAAAACTAATATTTTCATTTTGTAATAAACTGATCAATATCTCTTTCTATTTTCCTATCTTTAGAAAACAATAAAAGGATCCTCCACAGGATCCAAAGTAATAAAAATAAGAAACTACATACATTTTCAAACAGTCATATAAACACCAGATATATATCTATGTTAATGATTATGCACATATGCTCATATCTATATGTGTATATATATGTATACAGAGAGAGATTTATATACATAAATTATGTATACAGATGTATACGTATGTTCAAGTCATATTTTGTACATATATACATATGTATATAAATCCACAGGCGAAAACAAATGTATAAATGCATATTTAGGCCTGTCTGGGGCAAGTATATGTATAAATTCGCATTCCCATTTATGGGTACGCATGCTTACATACATATTATAAAACAGATCTTTGTTGAAAGCATGTGTATATATATGTATATATTTTGTACTTACATGCCTATATCATATTATATAAATGCAGACATACACACTGTGTAGACATATAGATATACATTTACATGAATGAATATAAATTCTCACGCACTCGTGCGTAGAAGCAGCGTTTTCTTACATTCTTATCAATTCATTCTTAACCGCTCTGTCTATCTTTATTTCCATACCTATTCATTCTGAAGTGACCTTCCCATTAGGAATTTTGTGTCAAAGAAACAAAAACAGCTTTAGAATTCACAGTCTGAAAACTTGAAATCTTAAGTACACTAAAAACTAGTCAGGCGCTTTCAACCATTCATCCACGAAATGTGGACACGACAATAACAACAATCAATTTGAAAGCTTTTACCTTCGTAGAAGAGAAGAATTTCTTTATTGAGTTTCTCCATCGGGCTTATATCCAACCAATAGATTTCGGATGACTAATGAAACCAAATAATGGCTGACAAAACATGAATAAGGAGAAACAGTCATTCCAGTTGTGCCATTATAAGATTAACCTGACCTGACAACGAAGTTTTTTCAGTAATTTCACGACAAGATATTATAAAAGGAAGACGAAAGGAATTCACTTGTAAATGTGGTGTTTTGAAGTATGAATTTGCATACTAAATAAGTTAGCATAAATTCATTTTATTATTAATACTTAAAATACATTACTTACTAATTTATAATAAACAATATAAAGCGGTATTTAATTAAATAACCCTTTTTTTCTAATTTTTAAAACTAAAATATATTATTCCAGAAAATAGTTTCGCAGGTTCTGTTTCATTTTGCAGATATTTTGGTAAAGAAATGAGTGCAAATATGGAGCACTTAAATAGGTAACATTGCAATAATAACAATCTAAAATAAAATTTATTTTATTTAAACCCCGCATATGCTAATTTCCTGATAGTTTCCTTAAGTAGAACCTTATTGAACAGACTTTTAACATTTATGTAAAATTAAAATTTTAATACATCTTTAGAGCTAAATTAAAAAAGTTCCATTGGATTTTAATTCTTAATTACTTCTACATCGTTAAGTGCTTATTTTTTAATTATTCCTTGTATGAAAAAAAGTTCAAAGATATAGCTATTTTTGATAGCATATACAAAAAAAAAGAAGAAAAAAAAGGAAATTTAACAGTGAAGAAAAAAAGTCTGAGATGAAGACATAATAAATCTAAAATTTATAACTATCTATAAAATAATTAAACAATTCGAAAAATTTTGTAACATAACATAAATATAAAGATAAAAGACAAATAATTATTGCAAGCACTTCCTAAACACAGATAATTTTGTAATTCAATTTAAAATTCGATCAAAATTTTTGTAAAAAGAAAAGTTAAGTATTATCATATAAAAAATGACATTTTTCTGACAGAAGTTTAGACATTTCCTTCAGAGAATCACCGAGTAGTCTCATTGCGGAACAACTCAATTTGAAATTTTCCCTCAATAAGGAAATGCATCTGGAAGTCTAACAACTAATCCCTAAATTTCCCTTCTTTTTGTGAGATAAATGCACCCCTCCGAGAATCCATTAAACTAGGTCCAAAGATCTTTTTGAAAGTAGGAGGTGATTTCTTAAAGAGCGGAAAGCATTCGGTTCAAAATCTCCCGTCCTTTCAAAGTCTTTACAGATCCCAACGCCCCGTCGTCTAAACGTTAAGCTCTCTTTCCTGAACAGTCCTTTTATGCCAATATCATGCAAACTTCATTGTTTAATTTCTAAATTAAAGCTGCTAGAAATGATAGAACTACACTCTTTGCTGGATGTATATGCTTTCTAGCTTTAGTGTTTTCAACTTAAGTTGACTGCTAATATAGTCATGCATATTGTTGCATTTTATGGGTTCATGTACACTGGTGTGCAAAAATTAAGGACGAGACGGTTTTTTCACTATAACTTTGTACAAAAGCTTTCCAAATCAACACATTTAATACCGTAAGATCCCCAATACGTAAGGACATGAGTAATGTAAGCAGCACTTACTAAAAGAGAAATCAGAGGGATAAAAAGAAGCTTTATTGAAAAAGTAGCATGGAGCGCAATGCGACTGAAGGCCGAAACATCCCTGTGATGGGTGTCCAGCAAGAAACATCCGGTCTTTAATAGGGGATATGATCTCCCCTGACTGCTAGGCAGGTTTCACATCATTTGTGCATGCTGGATATGTGGTTGTTAATGAGCTGTTGAGACACTGCTGCTCGTTCCTCTTGTAGCACCAATCGCAGTTTCGAATTCGTTACTGGCGATAAGTTACGTGCTGCCACGGGTCTCCCTAGTAAGTTCCGTACATGTTTGACGGGATTTAGATCCAGAGACCTTGCCGACCAATCCATGTGTTCAATATCTTCACTCTCCAACAGCTCTTCGACAGTAACTGTGCGATGAGGTGGAGCGTTGTCGTCCATGAAGAGGAACTGAGGACCCATAGCCCTTGTGAAAAGACGCATGTAAGGAAGAAGAACCTCGTTACAATAGCAGTCCCAGGTGACGAACCTCCTTGGGAGATATGAAGGTCGGTCCGGCTACCAAGAATTATGTCTGCTCGAACGAGAACTCCGCGACCTCCAACACAGTCCCTTTTGATGATTTTGAAGGGGTTATTGCGTGTTCCCCGCTCTGTCCAGATGAGTATGCGATGAGAATCGCTACTCAGACTGAATCTGCTCTCATCTGTAAAGAGTACTTTTACTTACTAAAACAGAAATCAGAGGGATAAAAAGAAGCTTTATTGAAAAAGTAGCATGGAGCGCAATGCGACTGAAGGCCGAAACATCCCTGTGATGGGTGTCCAGCGACCACCACCGTGCAGTCTTCTAAAAAGAAGCTTTATTGAAAAAGTAGCATGGAGCGCAATGCGACTGAAGGCCGAAACATCCCTGTGATGGGTGTCCAGCAAGAAACATCCGGTCTTTAATAGGGGATATGATCTTCCCTGACTGCTAGGCAGGTTTCACAGCGTCTGCCCATGCTGAGAATGAGGGTGTCAATGAGTTGTTGAGGCATTGCTGCCCATTCGTCTTGCAGCGCCAATCGAAGCTCCGGATTCGTTACTGGTGGTAAGGTACGAGCTGCCAAGCGTCTGCCTAGAAAATTCCATACATGCTCGATGGGATTGAGATCCGGAGATCGTGCCTGCCAATCCATACGTTCAATATCCTCACTCTCTAAAAGCTGTTCGGCAGCTACTGTGCAATGACATGGTGCATTGTCGTCCATGAACAGGAACTGCGGACCCATAGCGCCTCTAAAAAGAAGAACATATCAAAGAAGAATCTCGTTACAATAACGGGTCCCGTTGACTGAACCTGCGTCGAAGATGTGAAGGTCTGTACGACACCCAAGCATGATGCCTCCCCAAACAAGAACATTGCCACCTCCATACCTGTCCCTTTCAATGATGTTCGAGGGATGATTGCGGCTTCCACGTTCTCTCCAGATGAGTATGCGATGAGAATCGCTACTCAGACTGAATCTGCTCTCATCTGTAAAGAGTACTCGTCCCCATTCATTGTCTCTCCAATTCCGGTGTTCCCAGCACCACAGAGAACGCCTTCTCCGATGTGCAGGCGTTAAAGGTACACACCATACAGGGTGTCGTGCAAACAGACCACCACCGTGCAGTCTTCTGGCCACGATAAAACGCAATATCGGTCGTCCAGTCGCCTGTGTCGTGTGTCTAGCGATTTCTCCCGCTATCTGCCGCCTGTTTCTTCTGGCCTGTAAGGCAATATATCGGTCATCTGCGGGTGTGGTTCCTCGTGGACGACCACTACTAAACCCCCGGATAGCTGTTCCTGTAGTCTGAAATTGTCTCCAAAGTCGTGAAACGATGCTGTGAGCAATTCCGAACTCTGCAGCCACACTTGTCACACTGCGGCCTTCGTCCAACTTCCCAATGATTCGACCTCGAGTAAAAGCATCCAGATGTCGTCTAACAGATTGATTATTCGCCATTTCTCGCAGAGGCAGCAACTAGTTGTGATTTTAACTGCTATACGGCATGCAATCTCTTTGCCAGAAATACTGATCTTACACTGACAACATGCTTTATACTACTCAGACACTCTCCCATTACGTCTACCTGCATATATGCGCATGTGCTACCGTACATCACCTTACTTAATCTCCTGATTGGTCTTTCTGTCCGCTCTGCCTCTTCGTTCAGCTGATATGCTAATTTTTCGACTTCGTCCTTAATTTTTGCACACCAGTGTATTTGGAATGATTGATGACAATACTTGACAAAGAATCAGAATACAATATATTTGCCAGTATTACTCAGGACAGTTCCAAAAACATGTTTACAGTCATCTAAAACAAAGTTAAACATGTCGAAACAATCAGCAACACAACCTTCAGGCTATCAAGCCATAACAGTGAAGACAGTTTCATGGCAAAGCAATAAAGTACAGCTCCCGACTTGGTCGACTGCTCTTGAGCTAATATCTCTGAACTCAAGACACTACTACTTAACATACTCTCACAGAACTCAAGATACTCTCTTACACCAAACACAGGCAGGGTATATATAGCTTTTGACCTCCCTTTGAGAATGTTCTCAGGAAAACCAGTAAGAATTTGTTCTAGAATGTTCTCGCTCTGTCTATGGCATGTCGCCAAATGGGTGATTTTGCTCCAAACCTGGCAACCCTGTATTTCCTTGCCACTTTCTGGAAACCCTAACCACATTTTATGGAGAAGCTATCTTATTACAGCTGGGCATTTTGTAACAGTACCCCCTCCCAAGGACTACTGCAAATCCCAGGCAGTATAATCCTCGGTCAAAAGCCAGACTTAATACAAACAAAAGTTAATAATAACAGTAAGTTGCTGAGCTCTATGGATTCGTGGATTTGGAGTGACTGATGGCAACACTTAATGAAGAATCAAAACACAATTTATTCCTCAGTACACGGGGCAGTTCCAAAGATGCCTTACAGTTGTCGAAAAACTACAAAACATGTTGAAACAATTGGCAGCACAGCCTTTTCTATCAGGGTATAACAGTGAAGCCAGCTTTATGGCAAAACAATAAAGTACAGCTTCTGGCTTAGACAAATGCTGTTGAGCTAGTCTCTGACCTCAAAACCCTACTACTGAACTCAAGATACTCTTCTACTCCACGTAAAGATAGGGTATATATAGCTTTTGACCTGTCTTCAAGAGCATTCCCAGGAAAACTGGTGAGAATTCGTTCTAGAATGTTCTCACTCAGTCTATGGCATATAAGCAATTCTGTTACCGAATGGGCGATTTCGTGCCAAATGGCTACCTACTTTTCCTTGCCACTTTCTGGCAACCATAACCCACTTCGTGAGGAAGCTGCAGCCTGGGATTTTGTAACGATATATGCATTAATGAGCCAAAATATTATGACCATCGTCCCACTTTCCAAGGAACTTGTCTGGATTACAAGGATGACATGTGATTAAGTAGGAATGGTACTTAACTCTTTCAGTCCTAATGGGCACTATGTCCCAGATCCCAGAGACTAGATTTCATTCCCTATTGAGTACATAAAACCATTTTTAAATGGGTTTTTATGCTTGCAGGGAACAATTATATGTCACTAAAGTAACCTGGTCTATTTGCCAAATCTGTCAGGTTGCACTTTGTACAGATTGCTTTACGCCATTATCATACTTAATTTGTACTGTAAGAATAAAACATTTGGAACATTTCATTTAACTTTATTCACATGCAGTGTAAGTCCCAGATAACTGGGACAAGTAGTCCCAGTTGACAGTATGATTGGGATATATTGTCTCCGGAGATTTCCAGGATATGAGGAAAGTTAAGACCTTTACACTCACAGTACACTTCTTTTAGTACGTCAACATTAAATTGAACTACTTTTCATAGTTAAATTTTAATCACGCAAAAGTTGGGTCAAAAGGGTTAACTGATGCTGGAAGATTTGCACTTAATTCTGCAAATGATGGGAAAGGTTGCTGGTAGAGGGCAGATTGTAATGGGTCGAAGACTACGAACGAGTATCTTCTAAACTGCATGACTGACAGGTTGTTTCAATCTTCTGTTATTAGTATTTACAAACAGTGGATAAATGATGGTGAAACCAGCAGTAGACACGAAGGTGTTGGACGTCCCCCTGTCATAAAAAAAAAAGATGTCCTAGATTGTCTCACTTGGTACAGCAAAATCGGCATGGACAGTGGCTCAGCTGGCAGGCCAATACAATGCAAGTCTAAGTGCAAGTGTTTTGGAACATACAGTTCAGTGGACACTTAGATATGGGACTGTACAGCAGACGTCCCACTCATGTGCCTCTGCTGACCAAGCATCATTGTCCACTACACCTACAGTGAGCCCGGGAACATCGCAACTGGATCCACAGTTGCCTGGTTGGATGAATCATGATTTCTCATTATCACATCGATGGTTGTGTCAAGGTACACCATTTTCCAGGCTAACAATTGCTCCACCCATACAGCAAGGTCATACACAGGCTGGTGGTGGCGGTGTAATGCTTTGGGGGACGTTCTCATGGGTCGCTTTGGGACCCTTAGTTGTAGCAGAACAGACCACGAAAGTGTGGACTACCTGAACATAACTGTGTATCAGTTGCATCCTTACATGCACCTGTCTTCCCATATGGAAATGGAATCTTCCAGCAGGAGAACGTCCCATGTCACAAGGCTCAAATTGCATTGGAATGGTTTGAGGAACAAAAAGATGAATTCCAATTAATGTCCTGGCCACCTAATTTGCTGTATCTCAACCCCATACAATCCCACATTTGAAATGCTATAGAGAAATATGAGACATGGTAGACAACATGGTGAAATGCCATGTAAAACATAGATGTGAAAATGACATGGTGGTGTCTAAGCTCGGAATATCTCAACTTTGCGTGACCACTGCTTAGATATTTGGCACAGTCTTGTCTCCAATCATCTACAAAGAACTTCTGGCATCCATGCCAAGGCGATTTGCAGCTGTTCTGCATGCAGAAGGTAGTGCAATGCGTTACTGAGGAAGTAGTTATAATGTTCTGGCTCTTCAGTGCATATACAATACAACAATATATGCACACATGTGCTACCGATTTTAGTGAATAGTCCATAAAATTTGGTAGGAAAGAAATGAAAATGACACTAGACATATTTTCATAACAGCTTGCATTAAGCAGTCAAAAAGGGAAGATTTGGCTTATGGGCTGGCTTTTGCTCTCCCTTACTTTAAGGCATACATATATATATATATATATATATAGGGATCATTTACAGAATCAAGATTGTTGTTCTAGCAGCTCGAATGTCTTAACCTGATTGCTAGCTATGCATCCAAAACAATGTTGTAAACTGCTCTATGATGGGTATCTCTAATTTTCACACTCAAAATTTAATTACATCTACAACAAAAATAATTCCTTCACTTATCACACCCATTAAATGTAATGATTTCAACATGAATATAGTCTTATTTCATTACATATTATACAGATTAAAATTATAACTAAATGAATGCATAATGTCAGACTATTTTTTCAATAACCTCAGATTTTTCCGATGTCACCTGCTTCAGTGTCATCTACACTTACTGCATTGCCCTTCTTCTGATATGATTTCCTTCCACTGAAAAAGCATTTAACTTCTGGGCATTCCACAAGCAGAATTAATACTGTTTAGAAACTATAAGACATTAATGTCTTTGAAATGCGAATAAACTTTAATTTTGCATGATGACATTGTGTTACTTACAACAGTATAGTGGTTAAAATTTTCTAGGGAAACTTTCTTGTTAAAAAGTGTGATTATGGATTTTTAAGCATTAGAAATACACTCATGTCCAAAATTATGTTTACATGCATAAATTCACGGATTTCTCAGAGACTAATAATTTAATGAATTTTCGTGGAATCATACATAACATGATGACACATAAATGCAAAAGAAAAAATTGAAGATCACCTCATATGATATAAAATTGTAGCATGAAACAATAAAAATGGTAATAAAGTGTGACAAAGAGAGTTAAGAAAAAAAGGAATGATTCAGAAAAAGAATTAAGTCTTACGAATTTAATATGGAATATGATCTCCCCTGACTTGTACACACATATCACAACGTGTTTTAAGGCTGGAAATAACGTTGTTAACCACAGTTTGGGGAATTAATCTCCACTCTTCCAGCAATGCCGTCTTCAGAGCATTTACATCTCTAGGAGGAGGATGTATACGTGCAATTGCTCTTCCAAGGTAGTCCCATAAGTTCTCTATCGGGTTAAGGTCAGGAGAGTTTGGTGGCCAAGGTATTCGCTTAATGTCTTCACTTTCAAGGAATTCATCAACGAGGTTTGCTCGATGTGGACGGGCATTATCATCCATAAATAAAAAGTCAGGTCCATATGCACCCCTGAAAAGTCTTACATAAGGATCTAAGACCTCATCCCGATATATCTGGCCTGTCACAGATCCGCTGCTGAACACGTGTAGGGGCGTACGTCCATCGATCATTATTCCACCCCATACCATCACACCTCCACTACCGAAACGGTCACGTTCCACAATGTTCGAGGGATCATTTCGTGTTCCTGACTCCCTCCAGATGTAAACACGTTTAGAATCACCAGTTAAACTAAACCGCGACTCATCAGTAAAGAGAACATGGGACCATTGATGTTCAGTCCAGTTTTGATGTTCTTTACACCAATTAAAGCGATCCCTCTTTTTCTGTGAAGACAGTAAAACACATACCCTTGGCTTTCTGGCATAAAGGCCTTTTTCATTAAGCCTTCTGTATATTGTTTGCCGTGATGCAACAGTTCCAGTGGCGGCTGCAAGCTCTGAACTTAACTGGCGAGCAGTAGCCTTTCTGTTACGACGGGCAGTTAATGCCAGATACCGATCTTCAGAAGCAGTTGTCATTCGTTTCCGACCTTGTCCAGGCCTCCTTACAACACTTCCATCATTTTGAAACTGTTTCCATAGCTTAGAGACTGTCTGTCTTGAAATATTCAGACATGTGGCTGTTTCCATGATTGACTGCCCTGCTTCTAAACGGCCAATAATTCGACACTTTACAGATTCTTCCAAATGATACTTCGAAGCCATAACAAACTGCTTTGAGTCCCTACACACTGAAATCAAATGCTATGTTGCAGAAATTCACTCAAATATTCAGTTTGCGCAAAGCGCTTGATTCACCCTTGGATGACATAACGCCTAGATTTGCATATCACAAACTGTTTGATTACTTTTGATTGGATAATGCTAATTAGGCTTGATTTTCACACATTCCCTGCAAATACGGATCACATTGATTCGATATTTCATTGAATATCATCATTTTTGGGTATGTAAAGATAATTTTGGACATGAAAGATATATTACCATGTTTTATGGCTATCTGGAACCATTAGAAAACTTGATTATGAAATGCACAAAATAAACAAATTTTAAAGCAAGGATGCACAAAATTACTTGTTTGTTTACAGAAATTAAATTTCCTGTGTTATTTTTTATGAATGCATTAAAATTCTGAAGCAAAGAAAGGAAATTTTTACACCCTAGAATAAGAACACAATCAAAGACCAAAGACACAGTGTAAGTTGGATATATTCAAAGGTATTTTCACTATCCCCTTCAACTACTTAAAGCAAAATCCTCAAAATTGCATATCCTATAAAATGAATCCAACGTCAATTCAACACCTCGAATTTCATTTTAATTTCAAACTTATTTAATTGTTAACAATGTTCTATATAACAACAGCAGCATTATATTTAGTTATACAAAAATAAAAAAATTATTAATATGCAAAACTTTAATAAAAGATATTTAACGGTACAAAACACCAAAAAATTTTAACTTACATTCAGACTCTTGACTTTGCGTTTATTTCGTCTAAAATGATATTCTTGTGCTTTGCTCCTATAATAATTGATAACAAAACTCAGAAATTTACAATTAAATTAAGCAATAAAAAATCATGAAGTGTATGCTTGATAATAATAGCAATTATCTTAATTTACTTATTTCATACTTCATTTTCACCAAATAATTAAAAGAGGCAATACTTACATTACCTCCCCCCCCTCCCGAAAAAAAAGAAATATAATTATATCTTCATTGACTAAAAAGGCACGCTTAATATTTGAAATCACATATCAGATTTCTGCATTAATGTTAATGATTCAATTAATATCCAAATTAAAATAGAGAATTATGAGATTATTAAAAATTTTGGTTTACAAATTTTCTATATATGTAACATAAAATTAATTAGCTGATATGATATAATATAACATATACATTTAAAATACAAAATATGTACCTTTCTAATAATAAATTAACAATAGCGAAATGTGAGCATGCTCCCCTCTTCATTCTAAAAGTAGTAAAGCAATAAACTTTTTTAATACAATCTCTAATTCCTATAATTCTGAAAAGTGATCTGACCTCTCAGTCATCTGATCTCCATTGTGCAATTATTTCAGGAATGTGATAAAATCTTCACTCATTATCTGAATACTAATTCATTTAATATAAACATTCTTGTAATTCAATCCAAAATATAATCATGCCTTGGTATAAAAAGTGTTTGCTGCACAATCTCACTCTCTTCTCTTTGCTTGCTCTTTTTTGTTTGTCTCTCTTTAAACTCTTCTGCTTCGCTACAGCAACATACTGCTGCCTTCAAAAAATACATTTTTTTTCAAGTTTATTCGATATGAAATGTTCTTTAAGAACAGGGTGCTGTAATGCTGATTTGTGCTGGATTAAATAAAAATGCATGTCAACCATCAATAAAAAGGAAATAATTGAATTTGGTCATGACTGCAAGTTTCTAGTTTATGCATCAATTTATCATGCCAAGTTATTACAATAAGCTTCCTCCAAGTTCTTAAACACACATAACAGCCACTATTCAGCCAGCCTTCGTCTGGCTTTTAAATGTACCAGAAAAATGCTTAAAGGGAACACCAAACATTAAATTTAGAAACTGCACAGAATTTTACTCTGCAAAAAACTTCATTTAAAAAAAAAATTGAATAAAAATGTATTACATATAGAAAAATTACAATGAAGTAAGCAATATCCCTTAATACAATTATTAATTATCCTAATAAATAAATTAGCCAACTTCCTGCTGCCTTCTCTCAACAAACTCCAGTATCCAGGAGAAACATGAAATTTAAAATAACTTCGAAGTACACTGGCTTCGAGATGCAGTTGTCTAGATGCACCTATGTACCAAATTTCATAGCCCTGGGTCTATTAGCTTACTTGCAACATGAACAAAAGACGCACACAGACAAACACTTTTTTTTATATAGATAGATACAAACATACAGAAAGATTCTTGTTACATATATAGAAAATATGCAATGAAAAATACTAACTTTAATTTGCAATATTTTGATTTGGATATTTCCCTTCCCCATCCTTTTCATATAATAGTGGTGAAGCAGATAATTCAGAAGTGAAATTCAAAATTGTGAACTAAAGCCGAATTCTTTTTTAACTAAATCTCCTTACTAGAATATGATATGTTTGCTTTCTGTTGCTAGCTAAACTTCTTTTCTGCCTTCAAAATTATATTTTACAAATATAATGGTACTCATTTAGTTTTTCAAAAACAACAATTGTTGCACCCAGTTATTTACGGTGGCTAAAAAATGTATCTAAAAAAAGGGGGGATGTTATTAACTCAGCTATGTCTGCAGCTTCTTCATTCTGCACCTATAATGTATTATCATGACTAAAATATTTCTGTGAATGTTGCATGATTTGTGTTTAATGGCATTCTAAATCGTGTGTGACTTTAATGACATTCTAAATGTGTATGTTAAAAATCTAGCATGTGTATGTATGTGTATAAAGACACATATGTAAAAGTTATATATGTAAAGATAAAGTATATTTAAAACATAAATTATAATTTAAATTAGCAATAGCCTCTTAATACTTAAATTTATTTCCCCTCTTTACTGTAAAATAGTAATCTCCCTCTGCACTGCATCATTTTGAGATTAATCCATGTCATATAACTCTTACATAACAGTGATGATGTAAATGGAACTAAAACAATAAATAACAATTTTGCAACAGTATTGATTGTCCAATTAAGAACACAAAACTAACTCATTCTGAGTTATGATTTCATTCTGAACACAACTGCAAGTGCTTTCTTCAGCCTAGTTGGACTGTTGCCTGTTGCTCTCAACTTACTGAAAAGGAATCAAAATGGTTGTTTTAAAATAGGCATTAGCAACATGCAGAGACTGCAACATGTTTACTGAAATAAAAATGGAGATTTAATCTACCTCGGCTGCCAGTTTCCTATTCGTTAAGAATCAGCATTCTATGGAATCGAATTGTTGCTCTTCATTATAGATATCCAATAAATGCTTTTACACCAAACATAATTTTTGCATTTGATTTATTACATGTGTGATTATTACATACATACATACATACATATATACTCTTTTAACGTGTCCATTTATAACCCTTTCAAATATTTAAACGAATCCTACACGGTTTTTTTTTTTTTTTCTAATTATTTAAATCAGTCTTATACAGAAACACCTCAATAAAGAGAATGTGTATATTTTTTTATGATTATTGTGATTACAATATAGTGGATAAATGGTACAGTGATCATTAACTTCATGTACTGAATTCCTTCACACATATAATTATTAGAATTTGTGGTATTCATGTTTTATTAAATTAAGCATTAAATTTATTGCAATTTATTTATTTAGGTTTCTTTAACTATGTCCCTGCAACAGACAAAGGCTACCAATGGCTATAAACCTAATGTACTGAATTCTTTATTTACAAGCAAAGTCTTGCAATCTTGAACTTTCGGTTTTTCTCAATAGAAATGTAAATGAATATACTCATCTAGAAATACAGAATAATAATGAAATTACATACTAATATTCTATTGACAATCAAAAATGTTAATATATATTGAGTTTTTGACTGCCAATGGTGAACTTTATGATGAAATTTGCCTTCAGAATGATGCTATGTCTACAATATAATTAGAATTGTATATTTTCAAATTCCCATTTATGTTAATTTACTCCCCCCCCTTGACTACTACTTGCTTCTTAAATGAATAAAAGGATTTACAGTTTTCTGTGTATTACTTTATTTCAATTTTTTCAATGTTTTATCAAAAACATTTCCTCGTTTTTTAACAAAACTGCACTCTGCAATTAGATGAAATTTGAACTGATTTGGGAGAGAAGACACTCACATTGCAAAGAAACAAAGCCTATCTAATGACCCAATTAGTGGCACATTAGTAGTTTCTAGTAGAAAAAAGCATCATCAACTTTGCTATTAACTTTACCTTCTAAAACCTGGCTTAAATTCTCATAATATAACCTTTAGGACGGCATGGTCCAAAACACTTTTTCCCTCCTCCTTAATGAGAAAAGTCATCAGAGTGGTCATTTGTCCCCTCCATAGATACAGTAAAATTTGCATTTGTGGGACGCTGGACAATGCCCAGAATAGGTTACCATATTTGTGACTTTTTCAAGGTTTATTTTGATTTCATTTAAACTGTATTTATTTATTAAGAGCAAAATGTATACAATGTTTATATAGCATTTACAATTTCTGAACAATCTTGGAAATAATTTCTGAATTTTATATCTTTGTTTTTACTAGAAATTAGAAAATTAAAACAGAATTTGGCAAAATATAACAAATATGAACTAGCTTTATATACCTGCAGGTTGGAATGCAATATTTGATAATCCATTTTCATTAACAAAATAATAGAAATGAATAATTTAATGAACTAATAATAATGAATTCATTAATAATATTCATTACTATTAGATGATTAGAATATGCTTCATTACTGAATCCATATATGATTCATCCACGCTTCTTCATTTGAGTGTGATAACCATTACACCACGAAGGCATGCAAAAAGGAGGGAGAAAATACTTCATAAGTTGCCTCAAAATAGAGATGTCTTAGTACAGCAGTCATCCCATATGTGAAACGCACAGTGGTTTCTCATCTATTCAGTTTTCCTTTGTTTACATCTTTGATAAAATGCTTTCTAATTGGACGAATAGTTTCATATGAATTTATTTTATTTTCATTTAATAAATAAATGTTTCTTTAGGATATACTGCCTAAACATTACTCCTCCTTTAAATTTGACAATAATTTCGTCTATCACGAGTTCTTCTGTGGGGCTGTAAATTTGTTTATAAGCTGTTTTTAAATGATAAAAAACTTTTTGAATTTTCCACAGTCTGTCATAATTTATAATTTTATCAGGTTTTTCCTTATTGTTTTCAAAATGAAAAATTTTAAAATCATTAAAAAAACTGTCTTTTGACATTACCTTACGAAAAATTGGTGTGTCAATTAAATCATCCATGGACCAATAATCTCAAATGCTACCTTTTTCAATATCTCCCATGAGTAAGCCTAATCCAAAAAATTTCAGAAGCTCATCAGATGTAACTGGCATCCAATCGCTTTCATACTTTCTTTATCTGCTTACAATGAATTAAAAAAAATTTACATTTTAAACAATTCATCTGAAAAGTATAATTTAAAAAAATCAACAGCAAGATGAGTTTCCAAAAATTCAGTCTTTATACCAGGATTCCCAGTAAAGGTCAAATATGTTAGCTTTGTCACGCTGATTTGGCTTTCTCCATTCAAGTAAATTATTAGCGTTGTTTTCGAAGTCATTGGCAACTTTATCTTCATCAAAAGATTGATTACAACATATTCTTCTGTATCAGCAAAAGTTTCCTCTTCTAAATCTCTTAGCAACTTATTAATTTCGTCCTAAGACCTTTGAAACAAGATGCCATCATAAGAACTGAATAAGAGCGCAAGAAAAAAAGTTACACTGAAATCACAAGAAAAAGCTCTAATGTGTGAAAGAAAGATAGTATCTGTTTTATTTTCAAATATATTGGTGCGAAACGAAATCTATGGACTCCGCCAATATGTAGCCAACCAGATAAGAAACAGGAAACAATGCACAGCCAGGTTCTGCTCTGAACAGTGAAACTGGACCACCCACAGTCGCCAATTACTCTAAAAGGGGGACAGAAATGTTGGAACACGGAAGACAAACAAACTTTGTCTGGGTTGGTACAAACGTCGTACCATACCCAGTTTAAAAGCAAGTAAATTTCGCGGTCCAACAGTTGTACCGCCAGCTTTAGAAAGTTAACATGTCTACCTAACCCTGCCTAACTTTGCACCTTAAACAGAAACTTAAGTACAAATTGGTAACATTCATAACTTTGAGGGAAAAAAATTCTTCTTTTCCCATTTCTAGCCTTAAAAAGAGAATAAAAAAAGGCACTCAGTGGCAGACCTACAGCTTTCGAGACTGGGGCAGAAATATCCCTGGGACCCCCATTATTGAAATGGTCACCATACAAAATGTCTACACAGATTATAAAATTAGAATTTATTTATTGAAATTAAATAGTTAAAATGACTTGGAAAACAAGAAATCTTAATACTAAAGAGAAAACAACTTACATTTAACAGACACATACATATTTAAAAAAGCTTATTAATGTGCCATTTTTGATGATTAAATTTTTTTTTTTTTTTTTTTTTTTTTTTTTTTTTTTTTTACAGCTTTATCAGAATTAATGTTTTTTGCTACTGAATTTTCAATGGAAAGGACTGTCAAATCATTAAATGTTGCTTGGATCATTATTGATCAAAGGCAACTTCTTATCGACTTTGAAAAGCTTCTCTAACAAGAAACTGAAACAAATATTGTCAAAAAGGTCTATTTCAATGGAAGGACTGTCAAATCATTAAATGTTGCTTGGATCATTATTGATCAAAGGCAACTTTTAATCGACTTTGAAAAGCTTCTCTAACAAGAAACTGAAACAAATATTGTCAAAAAGGTCTTTAGTGTCAAATGTAAGTTTCGGTTAATTTACTGAGGCAAAACAACTGAAGGACTATCTGCCTACGGTGAGGAATACCTTCATGGAGGACTTTTTAAGGAAAACTGGCTTGTTAATATGTTGCACAAGGGGCAAATGACAGAAATTAACCATGCAGCCAGCCTGTTTGTCAGGATTCAATCCCAGGTTCAAATACCACTGTTCAGCAATGTTACCACTCAACTGCTGGTGAGCCGTAAATCTAAGTTTATAATGATTCTTGGAAGTACATTTCAACAATAAACTAAGCATTCCCAATGCAGACCACTTTTTAGCTTTGTCCTTTTTTATATTCCTACATATGGCTACATAAACTTAAAATTCTTCGAATGCTGCCCTGGTCACAGATGCAGGGTGGTCTGCCCACCCATTCAGTATGCTCCAGGATCCAATTAGCATTTAATGAATTATTTAATTGATTTAAGGTTATCTTTATCTCCATATGCTGATAACTGCCCTAGTATGTAGGAAAATTAAACTATTAATTCTTACACAAAATCCCAATTAAGTTCATAGTTTATAATTAAATAATTTGCATGTACAAAAATGTCCCATTTCATCTTGTTTCAGAATTAAGAAAAGAACTACAAAATTCAGAACTGAGGGGATGATTTTTTTTTTTTAATTACTGTTTTACTTTTTGCTCTAAAGAAATTGATACGTAAACGTGTTTTTCATCATATAAGCAAAGATTACTATGTCTTCCATCTTTTTCAGTTAACTTATGTTAAAATCAGCTGTTAATTATAATCAGAATCAGGATAAAATATTTTGGAAACGAGAAGAAATGCTTGGTTTTTCTGTCTGAAAGATTAAGGCTCAGTACTTTGTAAAATGTTCATCCTAGGACCATAGTTTCTTGGACACAGTGTAAGAGCAACAAGACTTGTTTGTTTATCTATATACTAAATGAACATTTTAATTACAAAATGTTATATCACCACTAAATACATTTCTTTCCACTAAAAATAATTTTCTGCTTTTAAAATGATATCATTTTAATATGCACCTCCTACTGAGATGATATTTAGTCGCCTTTGGTATAGCATTAACAATTTTACAGAACTTAATAGTTTTCATAATAGACCTAACAGCAATAAATTATAAATGCTAACAGCTGGGACTATAATATTCTTCTTAGAAACTATTTCATCAGTACTCACAGAATATGAGAAAATGTCTTGTAAGATAGCTGCTAAAACCTGAAACTTGAGGATATACACAGTCCAAGTAGTGCTAGTCCTTCGAACATTGTCTGCTTTCAATGGTTTGAGATACTTACACGTAGCAGTATGATTAATCAGGTTAGCAATAATACCAACAAAATTTGGTTTCATTTACAGGAATTTTGAACCAAAAGACATGCTTCTGGTCAGCAAATATTCCACACACATTACATGAAATATCTGCCTTATCCTCAAAAATAAAATAGGTGAATGATCAACATAAAGGAGCCAAATTATTAGGGCAATTTTTTTTTGGGGGGGGAGAGGTTAACATTTGAGAGATACATCGAAATCAGTCACAAAATTTCTTATCAACTCCCAAATTTACTTAAAGCCAGAAAAAATATGAAGATCTCCTAATATTAATTCAAACCACATTCATCTCACATATATTATTTGTATATTATGTGCATTAAATGAAGAAAAGATACGTTTTCAGATATACTTTCAAAACAGTACATACATTTACCTTCATAGAATTTTTTAAGAATTATATTCCAGGTTACCCTTTAATTTCATATACAAAAATATTTTCTTCGGTATGTCTCTCATAAACACAGAGTCAGTGCTAGCCCCCTCCCGTTTTTTTAAACCGGTGCCATCTCTGAAATTATTAAATTCTGCCACCCTGTGTCTATCTAAATTTGAATAATTTTGCAGCCGTAAGTTCTGCTATCCAATGTGGTTGCACTGCCTCTGATACCACCCCTGGTTACAAGTGTATGCTATTCAACTCATAGCATACTAACTTTCATTTGCAAACATTCAATCAACAAAACATTATATGGAAACAACAAGCAATAGTTACCTTAGGATATTAAACTCCTCTGCAGTACAGCATTCTTCATAAGGAGTGCTGGAATCCTCATCAGCAGTTAAACAGATTTCAGGGAAGTCTGGAGTAGGTGTCATGGCAATGCTATCAGTATAAGAATCCTGTAATTTAAAAGAAGTCATTATTTTACCTGTAATTGGCAAAAGAAATATACTGTATTAATATATTGTAAATTTACAAATCTGTTTCTGGATTTAAATGAAAACAAAATTTTCTTCTATCTATGGCTTTGATTGAAAAAAAAATAAATAAAGCACAGTTAGAACAGCATCACTATCAAAATAAATAGATAAATAAATAAATAAAGCCTTTTTCATATAGTTTCTCATTGCTTCACTTTTGTGAAAAACTATAATTTTGTGAAAGGTTTGAAATGGTTTATGCGAAAACAAATTAGGATGATATGTAGCATGCATCAATTCTCAGAATTCACAAAATGACATCATCTGAAATCATTTCCATATGCTATAAACTGCACAGTTGTTAAATTACATACCAAAACAGTACATTTATATTATGCACCTATATATTTTACATATTTTACAGATATATTTTACAGACTTGATTATACATGTAAAATTAAAATTATGAGAATAATAGAAGGCTTTGACACCTGCTGGCTAAAGCTCACTACCTCAGAAATACTCTTTACTTGTTTCCTGCACCTTCAATTGGTTTACTTTCTAAAAATACAAAAAGGCTGAAGGGACTACCCCACAGAACCCATTGGTGACATACCATAGATTAGGATTAGGTAATAGGTGTGATGATTCACAAAATGTAACAGTTTGAATACAATAGAATTTGAATAATCCAAATCTGTGAATGCCTGTAATCCGCACTCCTTTTTTAATGTTAAAAAAATCTACTTCTTTAGAAAATTCAGCATAGTAAATTTAAAAATATTTTTTTTTCTTACATAAATGTGCAACTAAATGTTTATTTAAAATATAATAATTGTGACATATTTTGATTGAAGATGAAAATTCATGTTATTATTGAAGTTATCTAGCATCTAATGTGCAAGCATCAGCTTACAGCAAACACAAGTCATGAATCTGCAAATTTTTCATTTTAGTTAAACCATTATTTTGGGGTGCATGTTTTGCTATCTTTTAATCTTGAGTTTATATGTTTAACAACTTTAAAGAATATATATGTAATAAATTTCATAGATAACTTGAGATACTTTATTGCATATATAGCATGATGATGTCTTGTATAAACTTGTCAAAAGCTGCCAGTGTCATAGATGGTAGAAGAAAAAGCTTGTGAACATGGTTTTAGACAAGACATAATTTATTGCTGGACAGTCTTGAGATACACATTCTCAATCACACTGCATTATGGGTGCAATAAGTACCCCACAATTTTATATAGTTATTCTTCACATCTTTAGATAATGTACAAAATAGAGTGGCAAATGACACAACAGACCAAGATGAAAATGAGAAAGTAACTGCACATTTAACAGCAGCAATATTTATAAAGTTGGTTCTTTATTGAAATTTTGATATGTGATTGGATAAAAGATATATGCAATGTGCATTACATAAGAGACATGAAGCAGATTGATATTGAGATGATGTGAACTTCCTACACTAAATCTGTTGACAGATTATGACTTTAGATTCATATATTATAAACAATTGGTAATTTTAGGGCAAGAAGGGGAAATAGCCAAATTAAAATGAGAAATAAAAGGGACTATTGCTAAATTTAAGATATCAGTTTTCTTTCATATTTTATATCTTGCATATATATATATTCATCCATACCTTCTCAGACATGAATTCAATGGGATTAGAAACAGAACAATTTTCTTTTAATAAACTCAAAATTACAATTTTAGCTGCTGGTAGTGCCTTTTTTAGCTGCTAGTAGTACCATTACTCCAACTGTATGCATGAAGAATGTATTGTTAAGAAAAATTCGGCGGTTGCGCCTGTATGTAAGCTTTCCGGCATAGTACTAGGGTTGCCATAAAATAGTGTGTGGTAGGGTTGCCAGATTGGCGACTTTATCGCCCATTTGGCGACCAAATCGGTGATATCCCATGGTCCAATCGGGAAGCTTCTAGAATAACTTCCTGTCGAGATGTTTCTCGAAACGTGTGGAACTTAAAGGAAAGCTATATAAACCCTTGCGTTTCTGAGAGCAGGAGTTGAGAAGATTGCGAAGAGATTGTGAAGTACTGTGAGCGTTGTGATTATTGTGAGAATAGCTGCTAAGCTACGCGAGAGTTTTGGTGAACGGAAAGCGATCGAGATAGTGCTTTGCCGTGAAGCTAACTTTACAGTATAGCTTGACAGTGTATTGATGATTGTTCCACGGTGTTTATTATAAGTTTAGTGTTGCCGTGAAGCTACCTTTACAGTTACAGCCTGAAGCTGTGTGGCTGATTGTTTCAGCGTATTTATTGTAGATTTTCGACGCTTTTGAAGGTAATTTTGGAACTGTGCTGTAAATAGTGATTCTTGTAAATAAATTGTGCTTTTTATTGTTCTGCATCGTGTTTTCATCGGATACTCTCAAATCCACGAACCCGTATAACGCAACAGTATGCAGCATATGGATTCAATTTATATAAAATCATATAGCTGGGGTCTTTAACAGTGTATTTATTAGTCTACTTTTTCCCTTGTTTTCAAAAGTCTAAGAATTACTTTGAAAGTAATTTTGGGGGTGAATACAATTTTTTCACATAAAATACTCATGCATTTTGATGAAAAACATAACTTTCATTTATCTCTTTTTATCTTTTCTCTTTGACATTTTTTCTTTGCATATGCATGCATTAAAAATATAACAGTACTCAATAAATTCTAATGAAATAATTAATAGTGCAAGAATTGTTTATGTTTTGTGTGCAAAGAAATAGTACAAAACTTGGAAAGGGAAAAATGAAAACAAAATTCAGAAAGACATGACCTATAATTCATAAAACTTTGTCCCAATGTAGAACAGCATTGCTTAGCTTTTTTGTTTGTTTGTTTGTTTGTTTGTTGTGGTTTTGGAAAAGGAACTTTTTTAAAATAACACATTTAAGGAAAATTTCTGGAGCTAACATTATACTTTACAGGAAAAATATCTTTGATTTCTTTTAAACTTTTTTTAAACTATTACCTACTCAGTAGAAAAAATGGAAAAAAAAAAGAAATCCTAATTTCATATTATTATCTTTGAAACTTGTTTTCCTTGATATCCTCCAATTTTAGATAATTATGAATTAATCTAACTGGGTACTCTCTCTTTAGTTAAAACAAAGAAGGCTGAATATTAATACTTGAGAAAAAACTTTAATTAGCAAACTTTAAACAGCAAAATCATGTAATAAACACATAAAAACAAATGCTCCATGTTGAGAAATCAGGTTACGCACAAAAATTTTTTTTAAATGTTATATGGAAGCAATTTTATGAAAGACAGAGTGCATCGTCATAACCTATAAAATTTGTATTTTCAGAAAATGTCAATTTTCTTTTGAAGAAAATTAGAATTATGCATATGGCAACAACCTTAAAAGTTTTAAGTGTGACAGCAGAGCTTAGAACTTCCATTTTGCATAAAAATTACAAGCACTCAGTTCTCACGGTGGAATGTTGGTTACACAAACTGGATTTGATGCTGTAGAAACAAATGAAGGGGAAAAAAAATGATGATCCAGTAATTTAAGAATAGCTTATCAACAAAACATCAGAACAATCAATAATCCAGCACTTTTTTTCCATCTGCATAATTTCAGATTTTGCACTGATCACAATAATTTTTTAGTACTGTATAAGCACTATTGATGTCATGAAAAACATAGGACAAACATTCCAATTTTTACCTATTCATCCAACTATTATTACAACATATCCACTTTTGGTAATCGTTATATATTATATATCACATTTATTGATGAATTTCTGAATAACAGTATTCCTATGAGAAACTTGAATAAATTAATGATTTTCAATAATTTAGTATACAGAAACAAACAAAAAAAATTCATTTCTTTACCTGTAAATACTACTAGATACAGATGCATAGAATGAAATCAATGAAAGATGGAAAATTTTTTTAAAAAAAGATCAAATTCTGAATAAGCATTTTAGGTAATGTGTCAGTAAAGAGGTTGAATTATTGTGATATCTAGTAAAAGAATATCACAATTATTCATTAGTAATTCGAATTAGGTTATGAATTTGACTAAAGTGATGTTCAGTTACAACATTTCAAGAATGAATATAGTTTATAGCCCAGAATGCATTGCAAGTCATTTAGAGGACAAGTAATCAGCTACTTAATTTGTTGATGACCTTGCCAAGTTAGTTCTAGACAAAAAATAAAATCCTAAGCAGATCTACTCTGCAGGTGGGATATCACTGCATTGGAAATGCATACCATAAAGAAATGAAGACAACTGAAGATGCACCATCAGACTATAAAAAAGAAACAATTCTACATGGATTCCCAAGGATGGCCATGGATTTAAGGCATTATCCTAGATTTCACAACTTTCACAACTTATCCTAGATTTCAAAAACATCAAATTATTTCATAAAAAAACAATTAAAAGAAATCTGTGAATTTCAAGTTCTACTGTAAGGTAATTTTATATTTATGCAATTTTAATACTACCTTCAATCAGAACTTACTTTAACTTTGTAGTATTATTATTATTTCATACATATTATTATTTCTACAAAATTTAAATAAAAACAATGAACCTTGAACTGTACAAGATTCCATGCAAAGGCACCCAAGAATTTATACATTGGTGGAAAAATTAACAGCTGTATTAATAAATTACCCAGTTAATGACTTTCTTCCTGATAGAACCTGCTACTTAGCAGGGAAAAGAATTCAGAGTCGGCTCAGTGATGGAGCCAGGCCTAAAAGCATTTCACCAAAAAACTATTTAGATATTGTTCAGCAATCTGGGAATGAGCCATGCGAGCAAAATGAATGAGCTATATGAGTGATATGTTATGTTTCATTCTTGGAAAATGATGCTGTACTTTAAAAAAATGGTGCAATTAGCTGATTGCACTCTGAAATCAGCTATTGAACTCTTCAAACTATTGAACTCTGAAAGATGTTGTACTGTTTATAACTGGAAGACACTATTATGAAATTTGTACACATGGTTTTGGCAACTAATTTTTGCCACCAAACTTGGTGATTATTTGGCGGCATTTTGGTCTGGTTCCTGTATAACTGTAATGGGTATTGTAATCAATCCTATATATACCTATGATTGCATCTGACCTTTATATGCCTTCCAGTAATTTCAAGAAGAGGAAGGCACTAGCAATTTCTTGGTGGATGAAAGAAAACAATACGAGACTTGGGACAGCACCAGTTTCTGAGTAACTGTTTAACTGAGCATGAGTTCAGTGTATTGAGACATCTCTGTAGGAGCTTTGCCTCTTTAGATACGCTTTGCACTGCATTGTGTTTTATGTTCTCAGAAATTGGAAGTGTTACTATTGACTGTGTTATAATGAGAAGAACTGTACAAATACTTTTGTGGAACGTTCCAGAACTGTAACATGTTTCTTTTTATAAAAACTCATTTTATCAAGTTATCATCGGATCTGTGTGCATCCAACCTATTACAAACCCATACGCATACAAACAATGAAATGCTTTATGTGAATTAAATTCTGTTATTTTGCATTTGAATATCAAACTAAAAATAATGCCAAAAAAATTTTGATGAATCAGTTGAGGAAAGAATTAAATAGGAAAATCATCATTCAGTGGAATTCTTTAAATTCACTGATGCTTTCCTTGGAGCTAACCTATTTACAATACTGAATAATCTCATACTTAAAATTTACATTTAAAATCATTAAATATTCTGCATTATGACAAATGCACATTGATGTGAAAATGCATGACAGTCATCATAAAAAAAAGGGAGGCTTTCTCCTAAGTTACATAAAGCTATCATTCGCTGTTTCTCAATATCAACAAACAGTATCGATGCCAAATGACCCTTTTCCAAATTTAAAATCCAAAACCAGAGTAAAAACTAAAATTATCATATGCACAATATAATATATCACTTATGGTTCTTTTGATTTCAGCGGTATCATGTTGGTCTGTTACTATGATTCATGTGTAGACCCTTTTCAATAAGGATACCACTCTTTCTCTGTGCAGGATAAAATTATATTGTGTTTATTATTTTTGACAATAGACGGCTTTACAGGGTTCCTTTCATTGTAGAGAACTTGGGTAAAAGCTTGAATTTGTTCATCAAAACATTCCAATGATGAATTCATTGGAATGAATGAGGTGAATTCAAGAGCTGAATTCACCTCTGGGAAATTCACCTTGTATTTTCCTAGCCATATATCACCAAATCCTACAAATAAGGTACTAGAAAACAGTGTGCTGTGTATTGCTTCAAGAAAGAAAAAAAAATCAGAAATATAATACATAAAGAGATTGACATTTGGTATGAAGAGTTTGAAGTTGGATTATGTTTGAAACCCTACTTCAAAGTTTATCATATACCAAAAAAATAAATAAATAAATAATTCAAAAAAAAACAGCTTCATTTTTAATGTTAATATAAACTGTTAGTAATATTTATAAATAACTAAAACTTTTGTGTCATTTTAAATATTTCTCTTTTTGGCGTGTATATAATTTAATATGGAAAGACTGATTTTTGATTTTTCCTTTTCTTATGAACTTTATATTTTCTGTTTTATTGCAAAATTTCTGTAAAAATGCTTGCAATAAATTTAAAGTATCATCCATTTTTCATTGGCTGGCCTGTTTATGGGTATGCATCTTTATCAAGTAGTCCCCCAAAAACTTTGCAGATGCACTGTATATAAAAATTAATGTATACCTCAGCTAATTCTGACAATTCTGCAAGGTCAAACTTTCTTGCTTCAAATAAATCATCCTCATGATTTTCATTATTCTCTTTATATTTTGCTTGATTCCATCTCCTGCGTTTCAAAGTTCCTATGCAGGGCTCCTTTGTACCTGAAACAAAAGAGGAAAAAAAAAACTTGTAAGGTTTATCGTAAGTTTATAACAGTCACTTTAAGTTTGTCACACTTTCCTGTCTCTCCTAATTTCAGCTTACAATTTCTTACCAGAATGTATTTTCAGAAATGAGTTTAACGTAAATGAGTAAGAGTAGTATTCGAGTCAAAGTTTTACTGACTTTGTTAGAAAGGCAGAATTTCTGACTAGCGCACATTTGCCTTTGGGTTATGTCTCTCTCTAAGGTATTACTACGCTCAGCCATACTTCAGGCCCTTGATAGCTTCACCTACTTAATTGAGATTTAGGGGCCAACTACTTAGAATCCTGATAGCTTTGACTATATTTATTTCAGCTTTAATTCTTATTACTCTTACTTCAAGACCAAGTGGAAGCTTTGCTGTACACTCTGAGATAAGAGCCGACTGTGTCAATCCTCATTTTAAGAAATTAAGAGTAATTAACCCTTCTTGAGTCTCTGTTCACACACAAGCGATTATTCGCTTATCGGTGTAAGAGGTTCCCACATTTAACTGTGAAATAAAAGGGTAGAGCCCCACAAACTTCTTGCACAAATGAATTTCAAAACTGGATTCTATTGGTATTTCTCATTCTTTCAAGGAATATTGTATAATTAGAGAAGGATAAGTTTCCTGCAGAAACTTCTGGAGGAAATGCTATCTCTAGTTAGATACAATAAAATTAAAATATAATAATAAGGAATAATAAATAAGGAAATACTAAAATAAAATGGACAACATTTTTTATATTATGCAAATGCAAAATAGCATTATCATCTATGGAAAATTAACTTCTTCAGCACTTGATTAAGAGAAAGTAAGTTAAAAAAAAAAAAAAATTCTTCTATGAGTGGTGGTTTAAAGATTTCTGTGCTTGGGTATATACCATTATGTTTTTCTCTTCATTCGTATGTACGTTAAGGGAGTTTGTGGATTTGGAGTGAATAATGAGGACACTTGATGAAATATCGAAACACACTTTATTAGCAGCTGGTATTCTCACGACAGCTCCAAAATCACGTTTACAGTCGTTGGAGAACAACCATGCTAAGACAATCAGCGACACAGCCTTCATGCTATCACAATAGAGACAGCTTCATGGCAAAGCACCACATTACAGCTCCCAACTCTGCTCGGCCATTGTTGGAACTGTACGTACTCTCGAGACTCTCCACACTACAGCTCTCAATGCACTCAACAATAAACTAGAGTACAGTTACCGACTGGGTTCGGTCATTCTCGGAGCTCAATACACTCTAAGATAAAACTCGACGATGCACTTAACTTGCGGTACACTAAGAGACTCTCTCGATGCACTTGACAACCAACTTGGCACTAGACTATGAGACACTTGCTCACTGACTGACTATCAAGTCAGTAGACTAGGTACTCACTAAACTTTCCGCATAGCAGCAGAGTTTATATAGCTTTTGGCTTGCATTCAAGAACATTCTGGGTTATACCAGGAAGAATTCATTCCAGAAGGTTTTCCATCCATCTATGACATATTGCCAATTTTGTCGACAAATGGGCTATTTCTCGCCAAATGTGGCAACTATGTCTTCCCATGGCCTTTTCTGGGAACCCTAAACCTGCTTTGTGGGAAGCTGTCTTATTGCGTCTGGACATTTTGTAACACTGCCCCCTCCCATGGACTGCATGTCCCGGGCAGTACAATCCTTGATCAGAAGAATGATTCGATACAAACAAAAGGAAATAAAACAAACAAACAATATTCCAATGTTTACACCAGGGTCATGAACAGAATCCGATCCTTTACAAGCAGAAGTATCCAAGTTTAGAATCAAGTCCTTGTCTGCCCAATCTGCACTATGAGACACACACTTAGTTTGTGAAGTGGATGTATTTTCTTCAATACTAGACCGATCTGCTTAAGCTGTACATCAGCTTCTTTCATCTCTACATCACATGCATTTTCAGATGGTTCAATACTTGCTAACTGTGACTTCATTATTTCACTAACAGTTTCGACGAACTTAACAGTCACATTTTCACTTTCTCCCACTTCCACTTCAGGTACTTGAGAATCAAAAGCTTCTGACCCGTCTTTTATTTATTTATGTTTTCGTTCTTTTTCTTTAATCTCGTTAGATGTTTCATCCATCATTTCTTGCCAAATTTGGCAACCCTGCCTTCCCTTGCTATTTTCTGGCAACCCTAAACCTGCTTTGCGGGGAAGTTATCTTACTGTGTCTGGACATTTCATAATAAAACTTATATAAGAAGACTAAGAATTCTTAATGATTTTAATCAGCTCACATTTCTTTCACGGTTATTATATTAAAACTGCAATTTTATTTGATCACTGCAATGCCTATTATGTGAACTTTATATTATAACTTTATATAACTACTTAATATTCACTTATAAAGTATCACGAATAAACATATATTAAATAATCATAAAACCTGGAACAAACAATTTCATTTGGAATACACAGCAGCAACCTTGTACAAACAGCTGGATTGCAAACAGTACATGTACAGAAATATACATGTAAGATTTTTAAAAAAAAAAATGTAAATCAAAATGAGATTTAATCCTAGTATACAGTACATTTGAGATTTGGTGACATTATGATGATCAGTAAATGCCGTGTTTATGATGAGCAATAAACAAGTCATTTTGGTGTTGGCGACTGTTTTCAAAATCGCACTAAGGCCATACCATATACTAGGATTTTACCCAAAATTATAAACTAATGGTAATCCCTTAATTCTCCCTCTCTATTCTAAAAATCATAATAACTTCTCTGGATTGCACCATTTCTCGATCAATCCGTCTATAATGCTATGGCGTAATTAATTCCAAACCTAAACTCACAATTTTGAGAACTGAAGCTTTTCTAACCTAAGCCAAAACCTTCCTCTTGGTGAGCTTCCATAATGAATAAATGAGCCACTTTTGGCTTCACCTTACCTACTGCTTGAATGTCACTGTGCTCTCTTCCTATCGCAAAAGTATTCAAAAATGTACATGTTCTTAAATAGGCATCATTAGAAAGCCAAATGAATTGTGGCCATAAATGCAAATTTAAATAAAAATGCAATTTCTAATTCTGCTTGACTTCCTTTACTTCAATATGGATGTACATGCTACACTATCAAAATTTGCTATGTCTTTTTCTGTTTTCATGACAATTTTAATTGGACAGGATGCCTCAAGTACAGAATGGAAGAATTATTTCCCAACTGCATTTCAGTAAAATATCTATGACATTCAAAAAAGTGTGTTTAGAATTCGATAAAATATCTACAAAAGTTCAATAAATATTCATTTCACAAGTGCTTCAAAAAAAAATCACGCGTTGTGTTAACAGAATGAAAGTAATCTCCCAAAAATCTAAAAATTCAAATGTCTAATGAAAAGGAATATTGAATTTGTTTCGGCCATCTCTACAAAATTTAAATGGAAAATAAAAAAATGTATTTTAAATCATAAGTGATTTAATGCTTAAGAGATCCAGCATTACAGCAGGTTCAAGGTTGTCAATCAATTAGTGCTTGCAACTATGTGCTACAGAAAATTATTATTTGTGCTTCCTCTTCTCCAAACAGCATTTTGTCCCTCGAAAACTCAAAATTATTTATCTTCGCATGACCTGAACTCATGTTTATTTTCTGATGAGACCAAAACTATTAAATATGCTGAGAACTCTTGAATTTGGACTTAAATTTTGCTTAAAGTTTCCGGAATTTGATTGTGAGGTTTTGCAAAAATACAGAATTATTGTTCACCAATTTTTCATAATTATGTAAGATAAAATTAAGTAATGAATTTTAAGATTTTTTAAATTTTTTTCAGGGAAGGTTATTACATAATAGTAATATTTTTGAATTTATGTTGCAAATCTTGAATTGTTCATAAGAATTTTTTAGTGAATGAAATAATTTTTAAAAGTTAGTATAAAATATGATAAAATAAAATGTTTTTTAGCATTAATAAAGATAATATTAAATATTTTGTTATAAAATAGTGTAATAATGTATACAAATATGAGTATTTAAGGAACTGAATAATTATTAAAAGTAGTAGGGAATTATGTTAACTAATTTTAAAACTGACGGATGATAATATGTTCCGATAAACTTCACATATAAGATTATTATTTTTTTAATATAATGGCATGTAATTAATTTTTTTATAGAATGTTATAGTATAGTTCATAAAGGCCATGGAGGACTTTATGAGCATCTGTCGTAAGCATTTCTTAACCATTGGTGAAAACTTGTACACTAATTCGTTAATGTGGATTTGCCTAATAGACGGAAATGTTTGCATTAAGAGAAAGCTGTGGAGCCTTCCAATTTGTACAAAATAAGTAATTTAAAAATTTCAACAATAATAGCACATTAATTCTAATGATGTTTCGAATGAAAAATTAATAATATTATAATATTTTGAAATCTCTAGTGATTTTGTAATGTAATTAATACTTGTATTTAAAAATTTTATATTTGAAAAGTGTTAAAAACCTTTTCTAAACAGATAAAATTATGAAGTTTGTTTATTTTCCTAAAGTAAAAAAAAAATTAGTCATAGCAACACAGCATAGAATTATTTATAACAAACCATTATAGCCACAAAATTATATAGTCCATATTATTATAGCAAGACAGTGTAGAATTTTACTTACAAATTTTAAAAAAACCTAGCTTGAACGTAAGTTATTCTTCTTAAATTTTAACTTTTATTTACTTTTTTCATTTCAATTAACTAGTTTGAAGATTTTTATGGCCAAAAATTATAAATGAAAACTTTGATAATCATACAATACTAGGGGACAGTTATCTTTATTAAGTTTGAAGATTTTTATGGCCAAAAATTATAAATGAAAACTTTGATAGTTATACAATACTAGGGGACAGTTATCTTTATTAAAGAACAGAGGCATCTACATGTAATTATATTTAAGCATCCCTCAGCCATCAGGAAGTTGTCACAGTGATTTGCATTGTAGAAGATTTGCCCATTTTTATTAAAGTTTATTTTGTTACTTTACTGAATTTTGTTACTTTTCTATGTATTAAGTTCTAAATTCCATTTAGAATTAAGAAAATAATTAAGAATTAAGAAAACATGGATTATTTTATAAGTGTTAAATAATTAATTTTAATACAAATTTCATGAATATATAAAAGAAAGACATGGTTATATATTAACAGTTTTTACGTCAAAGGAACTGCAAAATATTATGACTACGATATTCAAGCAAATATTTTCAGAACTGAGAAAATTACATTTATTTCTTGAAAAAATTAGGTCACTTTTTATGGTATGGTTACAGAAAATGAACTCAAAATTTCAATAGCATTTATTGTTCAAAATGATACCTACAAGCTTTTATTTTAAAGTATTTACATCAAAATTTTATAATTATTTTTTTTAATTGTATTTCCTTTGTTTTGCTAATGCTTTCTTCTAAAAAGGCTTTTTCTCTTTGAAAGGGGGACCATGTTAAGATAAAAAATATGTAAATCCATTTTATAATTTAAACTAACGATAACCTCTTAATTTTCCCTCTCTATTCTAAAAACCACAATAATTTCTCTGGACTGCATCATTTCTAGATTAATTCATCGTGCATGGCTTGCATAACGCTATGATGTAGCTAATTCGGAACCTAAACTCACAATTTTGAGAACTGAAACTTTTCTAACCTAAATCAAAACCTTCCTCTTGATGAGCTTCCAATACTGGATAAATGTGCCACTTTTAGCTTCACCCTCTCTGCTGCTTGGATGTCACAATGCTCTCTTCCTAGCGCAATAGTATTTAAAAATGTAAATGTTCTTAAATAGCCATGATTAGAGAGCTAAATGAGTTGTGGCCACAAATGTGAATTTAAATAAAAACGGAATTTAATTCGGCTTGACTTCTTCAATATGGCTCTACATGCTACACCATTAACATTTACTATGTCTTTTTGTTTTCACCACAATTATTTGTGGAATAATTGATGGCACTGTGAAGATAGCAAGATTTTATAATTTAAGAAGCTTTCTTCTGCTGATATATAATAGTGAGAAATTATGACATTAATTACAGAATTTCAGAGATATGGGGAAATTTTTTATTTTCAACCATTTAAAGTTGTTGGTAGACAGAAAAATTCTCTATTAGAATTTTTGAATTGAATAAATAGAATAACATTGAATAAACAGCAGCAATATAGCTTTCAAGGGACTCTTAAGTATACGTAGCAAGCATCATTCAACAGATACACAAGATTAATATTTTATTTACAATTAAACAACAGATAATGATTACGATACACTATATATACTTGGGGAAACTTCCTTTCCAATTCTACATATAACCAAATTCAAATAAACAGTAATTTATATACAACATGAAATCCTGTGAAAATGCAACAACAGCTAACATCCTTCATTATGCAGATTACATGAAAATGGAAAGTGATAACTTCCGTAAAAATTTTAAAAGTGACAGTCTAACTTTTCTCGATTCTGTCTGAAAAGACAATGACCTAGAAACGTGTGCACAGTTAAAATGATAAAAAAAAAAAAAAATTATTAAAGCTGTCTGTGAAATATTGTAGGGGAAGAGAAAGAAAGAAAACAGCCAGTGCTTCTAAAGCTTGTTTATTTTCGACAGAAGTCAACTGCCCAGTCAATTGAGAGCACATTCCTTCTGATCCAGTTTTTGACAATTAAAAAAGTATGTGTCACAAATAAAAAAACTGCATAAAATATCTCACATTAGTACAGCTCAAGAGAAATGAGCAAATATAAATTATTTTTTGTTGTTATTTGTGTACTTATCTGTAAATAGCTATCTGCATATGTGATGTATGCTTAAAAAATTCCTTTCCGAGTTATTTTTAGTTTTTGTCCAGTCCCCTTCCCCCATTTTAAAATGGACTTGATGGGATACTTGCAATAATTTAAATTCCAGAGTACTTTACGTATTTGTAAGTCTCTAAGAGTTGAAATTAATAAAAGAGTTTCCTGTATAGCAGTCTTATTTTAATCACTTCAATGAGCAAAATATTCCGTATTATACTATAAAGGATGGAATTTCAATTTTCTAAATACACACATGAAATTATTATTTTCTATAATTATTATCAAGCAGCCTACCATGAATAAATTAAACTAAAAATTTTATTACCTGAAAAATAGTATTTTTATGAAAACTTCCCTTTTCTTGTGATTTACAGTTAATACAATAAATTTTTTGTCACTGCAGTTCCCTTTCTTAAAAAACAATTATCATTAAAATAAAGGGGAAAAAATAATTTCTGATAAAAACAAATGGATGTGCAGGGCATCTTAACATAAGGAATTCAACAGCTCAATTCTTTGCAATTCGACTAGCTTCTTGTAAGGCCAAATGAAGCTTTCATAGGATTCTTACTACAGAAAGTCATATAAAATAACACAAAGTAGCACATTAGAAAGGTATGCATTTTAATTGCTTGTTAACAGAACAAGTATCGAACAGATGCAACACAAAGATAAAAGGAACAGAAAAAGACAATATTACTAATGATTGTTCTAATAATAATATACTTACCTTTTAGTAAAGAATCTTTCTTTTTCCTTTTTATATTTACTCCACTTTTTGTAGAAATCACAATATCTGAAGATTCACACTTGCTTGATAAATTTTTCTTACACGCAGTTTCTGCTTGCTTATCTTTTTCCAGATATGGTTTAGAAATATTTTCTCTTTGCTTGCCTTTTTTAAGATTTGGTTTACAAACACTTTTCACTTGCTTACTTTTTTTAAGATGTATTGTAGGTAAACTTTCCACTTGTTTACTTTTTTCTGAATATGGTTTACATATACTTTCTACTTGTTTACTTTTTGTGGCATGTGGTTTAGGTACACTTGCTGCTTGTTTACTTTTTTGCGGGTATGATTTACATATACTTTCTACTTGTTTGCACTTTTTAACAAGCTTGCCATTGTTAGAAACAGAAATTTTGCAAGGACTACTTTTCTTAAAGCGAGTTCTTTGATACTTCTTTTTTATTTTTTTCTCAAACACAATATTATCTTTTTTATGGTCTGTTCCTGAAAAGGAAAGGCCCCCATCCTCTGAGGATACTCTTACTTTTCGTGCACTCTCCCGCTTTTGAGTATTTATATCTGGCAAGATTTCTCCATTTAAATCTTTATCAGCAGAAAAGTTTGAAGAATCACTCTGAAGAGAATTTCTACGTTTTTTTCTTTTGGTGCTATCTACAAATTTGCATAGGACTGATGGCCTATTGCTATCTACATAGTATGAAGAGTAATGTGATGGAGAGATACAATTTGGGTAAGTTTTTGTTCGATTCCAGTGTTCTGCTTTTGAATTATCAGTGAAGCAATTACTACAACCAAAACAATCATGCAGAAAAGTTACAGTGAAGCCATTCATAAATTTAACCCGTGCCTTCATTATTCCCATGATAAGGGTTAAATGTGAAACTGTACAATACTAATATACACTATGCATTTTAAAATATAAATTGGTATAAAAGAAATCCTTCTAACAACGTGACATAGGTATTTAAGGGAATGCTTTAGGCCTTCATACTTCAAAGCAAACTTCTTTGTTTTACAAATTTTCACAAGACCTAAAAATTTGTAAAAAAAATAAAATTATTAATATAAAAGTATATACTGAAATTCTGAAAATATTTATATAATAAAGTAAATGATATTCAATACTGCCATATTGGCCCTACTAATAAAATAATTTACATATAAGATCAACCCGTATATTTAAAGGTGGTTTACAATGAATAAAAATGGGCTTGCATATAGATAAATATTTTACGTTTTTTCAAATAGTAATGGAATATTTTGTTGAATGTAACAGGTTGAATGATATTTTGTCAAATGATAACAGGTTGAATGAACTGAAATGATGCATTTAAAGTGAATCAATGTTTTCAAATCAATAAACCTTTTGGGTTGAAAAGATTTAAATAATCAAAATACCTTAACGAGTATATTATGTATAAATATTTTTACATATAACATTTACTTTAAGGCACACCTTTTTTCACCAAAAGAAAATATTTATAAACAGAGTTATTCATAATTCTGTGAAACATTTTAAATATCCATATATTACCTGTACAACTGATACCAAAATTTATTATGCTGCAAACTCACTAAGTTTTTCAGATTTGTTTAGTTTATGATTTCTGCTAACAGGTATACTAAAAAGAAAAACTTCATTTAACTTTAAAAAAAAGAGAGAGGCAACAAAAAAAAATATATAACATATAAAAAAAGAAGAAAAGAAAGAAAAAAGATTTAAAGAAAACTTCACCTCATTCTTTGAAAAAAATATTGTTATGAATTTTGTACATACACAGATAATTTTAGTGAAATTGTTGTAGTTTTCTGTATAGTGTAACATACGAAAATCTAGAGGGAGGATGCTCTGCCGGAAAAACTAAATATAGGGGCAAGTCTATTTCACATTGAGTGAATGCTTATCTTGCTACTTTGGCAAGATATCGCCAAGCTGGCAATGGTTTCGGCAACTAATTTTTGTCACCAAATTTGGGTAGAAATCACCAGAAGTTGCCAAACTTAGCAACATTTTGGTCCAGTTCCTATGTCACCATACTAAGTATTCTAACTGATCGATTTTAGATGCTATGTAACTATTGTTGTTTATGGCTTATGCTCACTTGTCCGACGTAGTCAGCCCAAGCCCACAAAATTCCTCGCGGCAAGGAGCGCTGGATTACGCCTGCCGTTGGCAACAGCCTCGAGCACCTAACAGGTGACAGTGTGATTTGGCTCAGTTCCACCCCCGATTTTGATGGACAGCACCCCAGGGGAACGGGTCTGAGGGTCTCCCCCTCTACCAAGACACACGAGAGGACTTTTGGATCCCCATGTATTTAGAATGCCGCACCGACACTACACATTTACAAACACCCACGATTCGAACCCAGGCCCTTCGGCACAGCAGTCAGCGACGGTAACCACTATACCGGTTGGGCGGCAATGTAACTGTATTCGACCCTTATAAGCCTTTCAGTAATTTGAGAAGTAGAAAGTTTTAGAAATACCTCGACGACCATGCAAAAACTATATAAGACTGGAGAGAGCAACTACTCTCAGTTGTTTTTGTGAGTTCCTAATTCAGAGCGATTTCAAAGTACTGAAATACCCATGAAAACTTCGTCTTTTGAATGCGTTCTATTTAAAATTCTTAGAAGTCTGAAGTGTAACTACTGATCATACACTGTCACACTGTGAATACATGTACAAGTATTTCTGTAGAAAGTTCCTTAAATCTGAAGTGTTACTTTCAATAAAATAAATTTTATCAACCTATCATCAGACTTGTGTGCATTCAATCTATTACAAACCTGTGTGAATGTAGCAATTTTGGGTGTCAAAAGTAGGGTTGAATGCCAGTGACAACAACAATGGATGAGCAATTAAGATAACCGTTGACTGCCGTTGGTGCATTCAAAGATGTGTGACAGCCGTTGCTGCATTCAAAGATGAGGTGAAAGAGGACCAAGAAGAGATGAAAGTTGGCCAAGATTTTATTAAAGAAGAGATAAAAGCTATTCAAGAAAAGACGGAAGCTGGTCAAGAATCCGTTAAAGAAGAGAAGAAAGCTATTCAAGAAATCATTACAGAGGAGATGAAAACTGTTCAAGATACGATTTAAGTATGTCAAGACGAGAGAAGTTACCTGTATTTTCGGTTGTTCGTAGAAAAGGTTAACAGTATAATTGCTTAGAATAATTAGTCTTTTCTTTCAATTACAAAGAATCATTTTCTGTTCAAATACCTACTTACAGGTTCAGGAAGTTGAACCAGGTTCAGTCACTACTTTTGTGTGTTCAAACTAAAAAAAAATGTTAACGCTTTTTTTGCAAATAATGCAAGACTTTTGATTTCGCCTAATATTACCATTCCCCTTATCACTTTTATTTAGTGAATTTTTCATTTTAATTATTGACAGTGATCCCTTTGGCTTAGATTAGTTTGGTTACACCAATCACTTTGGTCACTGCTACTGGTAAATCAGGATTCTTCATGATCAAAAGATTAAAAAAAAAAGGTTTAAAAACCGTAGATTATGCTACTTATTAGCTAATCAAAAGGAAAGGGATATAAAAAAATCTTCAGTTAAAATACATAGCTACAAATTTACCAGATACATTACTCAAGTTTATATTCTACCAGTACATAAAAAACTTCACAAAGTATTAAGTGTTATTAAAATATTGTTCACAGACACTGCAATATCTGCCACACTGTTAAGAAAACTTTCAAAATTTGGTTTGGTGTGCAGCAAACACAGGAAACATATCAGATTTCAAAAAAACTCCAAAGCTTGTGTATCAAGTCACTAAATAAATGGAAATGACCATCATTATCATCTGATATATAAATTAAAACGAAAACAGAATGTCATAAACCAGCATATTGGATTTTCAATTTTTTTTTCCATTACGAGTTATTTTTTGATTATTATTTCAATCATTAAGCATCTAATTTACATAATTTAGTCTTAAAGATTAATTAGTTTTAATAAAAGTTACAACGAGTAATACTGATTATGAAGTGCTATAAAGAAGTTATTTTAAAAATGGTCAATTTAAATATATAAATATACATGCATATTCTGCCGAAGGGAAGGGGCAGAATCATGATTTTTGCACATCCTGCTTATTGGACTACACTTTTGTAATTAATGCTTAAAGCAACTTATGCTACCTTTCTGTTAAAGATGTACCATGTATTTTCGATGTCGTATTGCCACATTATGGTTTCTTTCTTTTTCATGCTTAGGCTTAACTAAGTTTTCTTCAATTTCCACAACTTGTGTCTAGCAATTTTAACATTAGAATGAGATAACAAGGAACTGACACATACTTCTTGTATGCAATTGCAGTAGAAGACCAGACATCTGAAATGCTTGGCCATTGTGCACAGTTCAGGACAGAAAAGATAAATCATTATTATTTAAACTAAAAGTGCAAAATAAATAAGGTCATTAAGAACATATACAATAAAGACATATGGAAGTTAGGGATATTAACAAAGCATTTTTTTTAACGTGTTTCAAACATTTTGCTGATAGTGGTTTGTTTTAAAACTTCAAGGTGTTTCACAGTAAGTTTTTTTGTAAATTACAGTCCTAATCTCTTGCTCTGTGACACAGCTCAGTTGTTCTAAAAAGTTTATGTATTTTTTACTCTGTTTAAAGTCTTCAATATATGATACTTTCAATCTCCTATCAAATTCACAATCTGTGTCAGCACCTGAATTGTATTCTTAGTGTGTTGAGTTCAAAAGAACCAATAATTCCATCATCAATCATCTGTTATACCAGTGTTGGCTCATCTGGACACTTCATTCATTCAATGGTATCTTCTTCTTGCAAAGCATCCTCATTTGTTCTGCCTTTCAAATACAGAAATAATTGCTTTTAGCCCTTGCTGACCCTAAAACCAGAAAATCCACTGCCATCACTCTCAATAAACACAGAAAATGGCCACACATTACACCAGCCATTTACTTATGTTGTTTGGTAAACAGAATTCCATGATTTTGATATGCAGTCTTTGATGGTGAATTTTTTTATAGAGTGAAATAGAACGGTCTTTTGAAAGAATTTTTTTGAGAAACTCTGATTTGTAGTGACATTTAAGACTGTATGGGCCCTGGTTCACTAGTTGGATCAATGATGGAGTATGAGGCAAAAAAAGGGCCACAACATTATCACATGTTAAAATGCATCTGGATGTGCAGAGCAAATGTCTAACAATAGTAAAATCTTACAATTTGATGGTAACCCCATACTGTTACAATGCCTTCTAGCCTCTTTAAAGAAATGTTCTACAAACCATTCGATCATACATTGTTTCATGAACGAGAACTTTTTATTATTCCTGTAAATCACAGAGAAGGATTTTACTCCTTTCAGAGGTCTGGGATTGGTGTTCTTATCCACTACCATTCATTGGTTTACATTTGAATGTTCTAGCTGAAATTAATTAACAAAAGATTTAACAATTTTATTATTCATCATCTTAAATCTTTTTTGAAGGCATTCCAAATATGGTGAAATGGTCTCCTTAATTTTCAGAAGAGCACGCTAATCAATTAAAAAAATCATTACTTCTAATTAATTAAGTTCAACAGAAATGTATTTTGAAATACGAGTTGTAGCTGAAATATTGGTTTCAAACTGAACCATCTTCTGAAGAAGCTTTAATCTGAAAATAATAAATACAGCACTTTTTAATTGCTTATTTGTTTATTTCTTAGCAAAATTTAATAATTTTTATGATTTTTCTAAATACTGTTGCTTATAGCCAAAGGTTGTTGACAGATCTTCACCAACAGTTTTATTTAAGATTTTCAACTAATTTTACTTGTGAAATTAGTTAAAAATCTTAAACAAACTGTTGGCAAAATTCAATACAAATTGCCTGCAGTTTTAATTTATCATGTATAATGATAGTGTATAAAATGGATGATTAGCTGAAAAGCATGTCTGCATAAATTAGAGTTAAAACGCCAAGAAAAGAGCCAACAAAATTGACAGTGCTTGAATCCAAGATGTACCAAAATATAAAAACACTTAATGGTGTGGGCTTAAACCTTTCAGGCATGGTATTAAAGAAATTTAAACTGTGGCAAAATTTTGCATGAACTGGAACCATAAGGGCATAAAATTGAGGCTTAAAAAATCTACACTGAAGTCTCGAATTTTGAGAATCTGTATGTATTTCATTCTACTACCCCTGTAAGACATTTTTTTTCCATGTAGCTGCTAACTGTATTGCTGACAGCTCATTTTTTTACATTTTTGCAGACTTTTAATGTGAATCTACAGAAATAGATGCCTGCATGTGATTACATAAGTTTACAGAAAAAATTTCTAAAATTTTTGTAAAATTTTAAATTTTAGAAATAAAATTTACATTTTTAGGCATTTTGATGATGAAACCAAATGAACATACTTATGTAAAATATGTGACAAAAGCTTTTCAAAGTGATTTAAATTCTATATTAGTATTTTATCAAAAAATTTTAAAATTATAATACTACTGGCATAAACTTCACAATGTTGTACCTATAATAGCATAAAGTTATAAGGAAAGTAACTCAGCTGAAAAACGAAGATTTACTTTGATAAAGTTATCATGTTTTATATAATCTATAAAAGCAGCATGCTTCTTGCTATGATTGCAAGTTCTCAGAACTTTCCCTCCCACATGAACAGTTTTGATTACTGGGGCCATTTTTAATTTTTTTGTGTATATACAATATATATTTTTGTTCAGGGAAAAAAACTTGTTAAACAATTTTATATCTGATACACTTTGAAGCCTTTTTTTCTATTTTTAGCCCCCTAGGAGTCTCTTTTTAATTTCTCTACAAATAAGGTAATAATATGAAATTTTGTTTAGAAAGAATACCTCTATTAAAGTGCTGACACACTTTGAAGTGCTTGTTTCATATTAGTGGGTCCCTAAGCCTGCAAATAGGGAAAAAAAATACTGCTATGTAGAAAATAATACCCAATTGTGGTCAAGTCATTAAATATGAAAGAGGAACATATGGAGATGCTAGAGGAAGGCGACAGTCCTTCCTCCAGATTTGTGAGGGGAAGATTAAACATCTGACTTTCTCTGCATTCAGTTTTATAAAGACAGAAATCTAAAAAAAAAAAAATTGTTGCAAGGCAAAAAAATGCAGTTTTGCTATATGAACCTATTTTACTGAAAGATGAATTATAAGTCAAAAAGGAATAAAAAAAGACGTGTGTATTACATCAACAAATCTGTATTATAAATATTAATCAATTTCATACATTGAATTTTATGTTATTTGAATATTGTTATTGAAATGTGTGAGAAATACTATTTATTAAAATGGATTTCAACCTTTTCAAGTTTCATTTTTAAATTACAAATACACTGTGGGTTGCTACTTTCTGGTTAATTTTGTAACGCTATGTAAACAGTTAATTGTTTTTATCAAAGGCTCGTGAATAAAATACCTTGAACTAGATGGCAGAACATTTTTAAAGATGAACGTTAACCTGTTAAATGGGGAATCAAACTTTGTGAAACTCATTTCACACTGGGGACACTTTTTTCGCACTGGTAACTAATGTCACCACACTTCAAATAATAAAAGAAAATTGTTTTTAACTCATCAATTTTTTTATTTCCACAAAAAATTTTGATATTTTATATATAAATCAAGTATTTTCAGTTTTCAAAGAATTAATCTGCATTATGATACCTCTTGAAGCATTGGGGAATACTTTTAAACAAATAACTTTTAGCCATATTTTGAAGAAAATAACAATTACTGAAATCTCTAATACTGAAACGTTGACTAAAATAAAGCCAAGCTGTGCAAATTCGATTCACAACATATAAGCAGACAAGAGTGTGCAATATAACCAGTTGTTCACGAATAGTGCTCAAGTACCAAATAGCAAAAACATGAATGTACATTCATATACATGACTTGTCAGCAATATGATGCCATATAATGACACTAAAATTAAATATATAGGCACTACTTGAAAGGTAATGTGTTATATATAATATGGGTAATTTCCATTTAAAATACAAAGCTCAGCAAACTATCACAGAAAAACAAGCACAATCATTTAGTGCAAGTAAAAGGTGGATGGAAAGGTTTAAAAGCATATTCTCTACACAATATCAGGCACCAAGGAGAAAGTGCTTCTGTAGATGTAGAGGTTGCTCATTAATTTAGAACAGAATTGCAAACAAAACTGCTCACCTATGTGACTGCTTTAAAATAGAAAAAACTACCATCTTGCACAAATATTTCAAAATATCAGAACTCTACACCTGTATTCAAAATGGCTAAGGAAAATATCAATCTTCTCTTATGCAGTAATGCACCAGGAGATTGTTGTACGAAACCATTATTTATAAACAAATCAATGACTCATTAAAAAACTTAGATAAACAGCAGCTACCAATTTATTGGCAAGCCAACAATAGAGCTTGGACGACTTCATATATGTTTGCAGATTGGTTTCACAATTGTTTTGTGCCTAATGTAGAAAGGTATTTAACCTTCCAGCATGCGCGCGTCGTATTTTCTATGGCATCCGTTATTTATTGTTTTCGTCACAAAAAATGACAGACATGAGTGAATATTGATAACAAATTTGTTAAGAAATAAAATATTAACCTTATTACTGTAAAATACAAATGATATCACATTCAAATATAAGTAATTTATTTTTAAGTTACTTATATTAGTCAGATGGAAATGCAATGATGTATTTCATTATACAAAATTTAAAATTTGTTATTTAATAATTATTTAAAATTGAAGCTGATTTTAATATTCATCAAAGGCAACAATAGACAAATAAAAAAGGAAAATACACTCATCTTGGTAGGAGAAATGTAAGTTTAGTATTAGTTACTTCTGCAAGGAAATTTACTTCTTACTGGTTACAAAAACTCATTTTAAACTAACTTTAATATTTTTATCTATTTCTAAAAAATAGAAATAAGAGAAAATAAAGAATGGTAATACTAGGAATAGAATAACTCAAATTGCTATTGTCGTCATATCCAAAGGTTTCCTTGTCTTCCTTTTCTTCATCAGATAATTCTTGAAGAATGCGAGCAAAATCAGCTGGTTGCACATATTTTTTTGCCATGAAAACCAATATAAAAATTACAGAGCCGAATGTATACAAATTAAAATAATACAAGGCAATTACTAGCACAAAATTACAAAATATTTTCCAAATTTTCACCCACGATCACGCGCGTGTCGTAACTTTTACGAAAAAGCTGCCACGTAGCACAAAAGCCCAGTTAAAAAAAAAAAAGAAAAAAAGAAAAGTGATATGACTTCCTGTTGGCACATTCCATGATGGCTGATAGCTGATGAATTAGAATGTAGGAATAGATGTGACCTTCAGACATCTCAGCTTTAATATCCAAAAAACGTGCATTAAAAACCGAATTTGTCATAAATTTTGTGCAAACACGCATGTTGGAAGGTTAACAAAAGAAAAATTTGATTTTCAATGAATTACTACTACTATACAATGTAACTCGGCATCCGAAAGAGTTAGAAAATCCAAATGGAAAGATAATATTTCTACCACCAAATACTACATCACTATTCCAGGCACTGGATCAAGCTATAATATCAAAATTTAAGGCATATTACATACAAATGTCTTTTCAGTCTATTTTGGACAATTTAAAAGCTGCAGAAAATAAGACACTTACCCAAGTTTAGAGAGAATTTTCAATCTTGGATTACATTAAAATACTGTATCTTCATCTGTACGTGATCTTAAAGCTTCGACACTGAATGCAAGTTGGAAACAGCTCATTTACCAGATATGGTTTATGAAGACTACAATGCTCTATGTAAGCACACCAAATACAATCAGATAATTAACGCTGCAGGTTCACTATGTGGTACAGTGTTTCGATGATATGTCTGCTGAATACGTCGATGAACTATTTATAGAAAAAACATTGGATGAAGAAGATCTTGTAAAAGGCTTCTAGAAGAATTCATTTCAAATTCACTGACCAAAGAGGACCCAGAAAATTACGAGAATGTATCTAACCAAAATTTTTCTGTTGATGATGTACAATATGCATTACATTTCGAAAACAAATTGGAGATGTTCTAACAAAAAGGGATCCTTGCAAGGTACAGAAAACAACACTTAGAGCACAACTCAAGAACCATATTAAAGCATATGAAAATTATTTAGAGAACTGCAACACAGGAATGAACCATCATGTAGTACTGCTAGATATTCAGTTGAAGACTTACAAAGCTACGTAGCTTCCTACAAGAAAATATAATAGAATCAAAACATTCCTAGATGACTCCAGTGAGTGAGGACTAGATGGCATGGTAATGTAATTTTAATTCAAAAAAGTGATGCCTTGCAAAATGTCTTTTTATTTGTCTTTATTTTGATAATGAAAATTTAAGATAGAACGTTTTTTCAAAATGAATTAAAAAATTAATTTGAATTATGTAATACAAGATTTCTGAGAAGTGTTTACCAATATAAACTCAAAAAATAAAAATTTTTTGTTTCATATTTAACAACAACAAAAAAAAAGTACCTGTATTTAATACACCAGTGCCTTCAAAGAGGAAAAGTACTCAATTGCCTTTTCTTAGGGTTTCCCTCTCCCTTAGATATTACGTTTTTAAAAAATCATAATCATTATTTCTTGAAACTTTTTATTCTGTCGTATTTATGAGTAAATTGGAAACCTTTACCTAGATTTCGTTTAAAAGTTTACTCACCACTGCCAAAAAACCTTGTAGTTCTTTCCACATTGTCCAACCTTGTATGATCTTATCTTGTATTAAACAGCTGATGAATAAAACTGCACTTCATCAGCTATCTCCATTTTATTTGTGACAACAGAATTTATACACTGTACTTCATTACAGATGAATGAAAAAAATCCCTGCAAATTAAAAAAAAATATATTATTTTTTGTTTCTTATAGACTTCCACTGAATCCAAGCATGGCTTTTATTTTGTTACTATCAATCAACCCTTTTATGATAACAAAACAGCAGCACAGGGTTTGAACCAAAGCTACGACCCCCCCCCCTCAAAAAAAAAGGAGAGAGAAGAAACTGGAAGAAATAAGTAATGATGTGCCCATGAGAATGTCTTCTCTGCTTTAATAATGGATATGTCTTCAAAAGAAGCAATGCTCATATAAAATATTTGTTAAACAGTTTGAGAGAACTTCAATTAAAATAAAGCTTAACAGCAAAATGAAAAGAATGAAACAGATATTTTGACATTTATATCAAACATTCTTACAAATTTTAATAAAAATTCCCTGAAAAATATTAAATTAGCTTGAATATTATTAAATTCGAGGCTGCAATGAATAAGCTTAATTAAGAATTCAGAAAAAAGGGAGGAAAACACAATGCACTATCTGCTTGGAAAGGTTAAAAACAAAAAAAAAAAAAAAGTTTTATTATATTTATAAAGTTATTTTTAAAAATATTGATGAAATTTTGGAGTAAATGTAGTTGTAAAAGAATCAAGAAAAAATATGAAACTCAGTTCCTCAACTAGAAAATTTGGATTCTTCGTTCATACTTTAAATATATAAAATTGCCTGATATAGAATATGACATTTCCAAAATAGCAATATTTTTGGGTGCTGATATAATGCGACAAGACCATTATTGACTGGTGTTAATGCAGATTTAGAAGATGGTTTTACAAATTAAATTACAGTACAGTGAGCCAATGCAAAACATTAAATAGCATCTACACAAAAAACAGTCTGGTCACTGACGTAGCAGATTTCTGAAAATTACAGATTACAAGATTAAAAAGATCTTGTGGGGACCCCCATCATTTGATCTTTTGCCAAGTGTCTGATGTTGTAGTTGCCATGTAGGCCAGTTTTAAAGAAATGGGAAGAACATCATCTTAAGGCCTCAGTGGCCTTGAAGAAAATAAATGAACTTGGGGTGGACTGAGGTCTATTGTTTAGAATCCAAACATCTTACTATCAAGCAAAAACTCCTCCTCTCCTTTCTGGTATTTGGATCTGTCTCCTGATATGAGTGCCTGATTACCACACTGGAAACCCAGATTAGATTGACTAATCTGCTTTCTCTTCTAACACACAGATAATTAAATGCATCACAATAGAGCCAATTAGATATTCAAGCAGCCACAGCCAACCAAATAGCAACACAGCAGTGTTGACTAGATGTTCATGCTCTACCCCAGCTCAATAGTAAAATAAATATACAAAAACAAATCATACTGTTAACCACACCCACAAGTTCAACACGATTCCTTGCATTACCACCATATGCACTGTTTACCAAATACTGAATTATAAATGAACGAGTTAATATTACACAATGAAAATCCTATAGGGTATGTAAGCTATTATCACTGGAGATGAAAATGGATATTATATAATAATGTAACAAGAAAAAGATCATGAGGTAACACACAAAAAAAACTCCTTTAGTAACTTTGGAAAGGGGCTGTATTTAAAAAGCGTAATGCTTTATACATAGTGGGATTATAAAGGAATTGTGTACTTTGAATTGTTGCCACCATATCAGACAAATTCAGAAAAATACTGTTCCCAAATGGCATTTTTGAAAGCAAAAATCATAGCAAAACATTGAAACCACCCAATCTTTGAGGTGCCTTCTGTCATGGTAATGCTCACCCCCACATTTCGAAGAATGCCAAAGACTTAACTCGAGTATGGTTGAAATGTTTTGTGTGAGCCCCCCCCTCATATTAATTAGACAAAGTCCCCACAGATTTTCATGTCTGCAAGTGACTTCAAAATTCTCTGAATAGCCTGAAGTTCAATTTTTGAGACTGTCCAATACCACATCGATAACTTCTTTACAAATAAACCTAATGACTTTTTTTAAAAAGGAACGTTCCAGCTGCCCGACAGATGACAAAAAGTTAAAGAATAAAATGGTGTTTATGAAATTCGGTGAAAGTTGCTTATGTTTTTGTACTGCTTCATTTGTAGTTATCATAAATTCGGAACTTCTTTTCATATGACCCAATAATTGGCTTAGGCTAAAAAAATTGGCTCAAAAGTTAGATTGGGATATTTTTTATCAAGCAGAAATGTGAAACTTTTCCAAAAATTTATGCTATCACATGTGCCATATTTCTCACGAAAATTCTGAGTTCAAAAGAAACAATGCCTACTTTTTGGGAGAGGGGTGTATAACTGCCTGTGCTTGCCTTCAGTAAAAAAGAAAAAATATTATGGCTACAAAATTATAAAGAACTAATACTTAACAAAGCACCTCAATTCTAATGATGATTCAAAATACTCTATACAGAGACTCAAATGAATGCATCCTAAAGGTTTCACAAGAAATCTGCAATGTTTGCTAATGAAGTTTTAAGTTTCATCAATATGAAAAGTTCACTGCCATATAATGTTATTCATGGACTCAAAACTTAGTTTGGATCACACCAAAATTCTATAAATTTACAATACAGAGTAAAATGTTCGCAAAGCATTCAGCTACTTCTTCCTTTGATGCAGAACATGAAGAAGAAAAGTCAAATTGTTGTCAAATGCCACTTCCAATATATACAGATCCTAACCTAAGAATTCAAATCTGTTTTCATTCAACACAAATAATAATTAGCAATTAGCAACTGTGAAGTATTTTCTTATACCTTGGGAGTTACTACGCAAATCATTAAACTAAGAGCATTACTCAAAGCAAAATTAACTCCCAATATAACATTCAGTCTATAAACAGTATACATCTTATCAAATAAAAATATCACATAAGCTAATCTATTTTAATTCTTGTTAAAAGAATTTAAATTTAAAGTGAAAGTTAATTCTTGACAAAAAAAGTTGCCATGTAACATGGAAAAGTCTTGAATACAGATGTCCGAAAAGATACTATATCCTTAATTTCAAAGGCCCCCCTCCCCATCAAAAGAGAGGGACACTTAAATATATGCAAGAGTATGAATGCAGATTGACATAAAAGACAAAAATAGATTTCTTAAAAAGGAAACTTTTATCTTCCAAGGCAGTGGAAGAAACTGGAGAAAAACAGAAGAAATTTAAAATGACGTACCTAAGAGGATATTAAAATGATGTACCTAAGAGGATATGAAAACAAAACAATATAACAACAAAAGTTTACCTTAATTTCAAATTTTGCCCAAAAAATTTCAGTGAAAAGTGTGTGTTATTTGCCCTTTTTATTTACTGATGTGATATTTCATTGAATACTTTTTTTCCAATCATGCTGGCTTAAATTATCATTGCAACTTAAAATTTATTAAATGAATTTTTTTAAAGTTTAAATTTAAATAATAGTTTTAAGGAATATTTCAATGTTTTAATGATAGTTCTTGGAAAAAGAAGCTCCACTCAATGTGAAGGATCTTATAGGAAGTACAAAAAGTACATATTATTATTGAAGAACGTTATTGCAGCATACAAATATGGCTACATATAATCAGAATACTCAGAATGATTAGAAATAAAGTGCTATGTATCAATGAAAAATAATTATATTAACCCTCTGAGTGGCCTGGATTTTTGGATCTGTTTTGAAGACCAGTATTTAGAGCGTTTATTAGCTAAATATGTATATTTACCAATTTTAGTCTTTATTTTCATAAACTTGCATTCATCAAGATGTCATTTATATTAATAATGAAAGTAAGAAAGCAAAATATCTTAAATTATATGCTAATATGTAAGAAGTGACAAAAAATCTCATGACTGGATAAAGCCAGTCATGGCACTCGGAGGATTAATATGAAAATAATAAAAAAACAATTTTTTCAGGCTAATTAGGTTTACCACAAAAGAAACTTGCCAACCCTACTGAGTTAACCATTCCTAAACCCTGATGCCATTTACAATACATTTTAAATCATGTATGGTAGAAAAGAATATGTCCTTTCTAAAATTTCACACGAATTATATAATTTACATGAAACTGACATTCAATGGGATTAAACCAGATTTCCTCCTTTTCTGAATTTCTCAATTCAAAACTATAAAGAAAGGCTACTGCAGTTAATAGCAAAATATTTTCTGTTCTACAACACTATTTTTATGATGACATAGATTCAGTTTCATTATTGTTTTTTTATTATTATTATTCAACTTTGCTAAATAATAATGCTATTTTGCTATTTATGATACTGATATGAAATGAAATTCAGATGAAGCCAAATCTTGTAGTAAGTACAAAAAAAATACTTAACTATATATTAACAAAAAAAAAGTTATTGCAAGCATACAAATGAGGCTAATTAAATTACATGGGAAATTAAAATATTTAAATTAATAATATAACAGTGCTATACAAGAATAAAATGTAAATACAATAAAAATAAGTTAAAAAATTAGTTTCTTTCATTTATTCTGGTTTAGTTTGAAACTATTTCTTGAGGCCAATTTTCTTCTGCTGAAGAAATACCTTGCCAATCTGGTTAAAACTGAAAAATTTTATAAATGATTTTCCTGTAAATTATTCTAATATAGTAAACTAATGCCTTTTCCTTAGAAAATAGATGAAAGGGTTGTTAAATAGTTTCATCATATCTTAACAAATACGGCTTATGAGAATAAATGGGCAATACTGTTATTTTCTTTTTGGACAACTTTCCTCCATCGATTAGAAATATATGTTCTTTTCACTCTACTTCTCAAGATAAGAAAGAGAGCTCATACACCAGAAGCTTAATCACCACATAGTTCAGGCTCTTAGAGTTGTGTTATCTGTCCGTAATGCCTTTTTTAGTTGAAGTATATTAAAATATAAATTACAAGCATCGGCAAAGTTAATAAGAATATTTCTATTGTAATTTGTTAAGTAGATGCATAGCTTCTGGGATGAAGCAGATAGTGTTTCACGATATCAGCAATCTTTTGTCTACTATAATTAACATAAGTTTCTTTAAAAGGAAAATAAGGACTTAAAAGGACCAATTCAAAAAAAAAAAAGACTTCTCAGCAAACAGAATTGAAGAAATTATAGAAACCCTTTGCAGGCACTTTTGCAATATTATGCTAAGAATAAAACAAAAACATGTACAATGTATTATTATTCAACACAATCTAATATTTAACATAACTATAAAAAGGAAGTATTACTATGATGGCTTGGTAGTAAAGTAGCCAAATGCCAGGCACTCAAAAGAAGGCATGAATGTTTATAAGTGTTGTAAAGTTCTTATGATAATTAACCAGTTAATTATGATTTTGATCTTTACTCTCATTTCTTCTTTCCGCATTCCTCCAGAATGCAAATTAGCTTCTAGAGTATATAAGCTGAGAGAAAAATTTTTTAAAGCTTACACATACAGTTTCTGGCATTTATGCCATGCTGTCAGAATTTCACAACTTCTACCTAAAAGTGACTATTCCTGCTTTGGCAACTTTTGCACGCTGACTGTTTTAGCATTACTTGCCGGTAAAATATTGAGCCAGCTTATAGCTCATTTATTCAAAGTACAGTCCGCAAATATGTTACCAGCATTAAATTAAATTGTCTATTATCACTTAATTTAGCCACGTTCATTGGTTTTTATCTGCAACACAAGTTGTGCCTTATATTTTAAATGTTTCAATTAATTAGATGATTGCAGAAAGAATTTAAAATCTTACCCAAGGTCGTAACAGACCTTCTTTTGTAATTAAATTCTAGTGATAAACAATTATAAGGTACCTTATGTTAATTAACCAGTTGTTATGATTTTGATCTTTACTACAACTTTTCTTTCCATTCTCCTTACCAGAATGCAAATTAGCTTTTAGAGTATACAAGTTTTTTTTTTTTTTTCTTTTTTTTAATTTTACACAAAGAAAGTTTCTGGCACTTGTCCTGTGCTGTTAGCATTTCACCAACTCTATCTGAAAGTGATGTCTAATGGTCATAAAAGGTAGTAATTCGGTTAGCAGGTAGTTGTTCACATCTTACACCAACATTTCACCCAAAATAATGATGAAGAGCAGGATGAAAAAAAGCTTTACCGAGAAAAAATGAATTACAAACGGTTATTCTTGTACGCATATTGTGTAGCTTAAATATTCCAATGCTAAATAATTCTGCACGGTGGTAAATTATTTCTATGCCTACTATTCACTATTTTTCATTCCAGATTCCTGGAAGGAGATGTGAGACAGTGATATATCTAAAAAAATGTGATAGTTAAAATGAAATTTTATAGAATGTAAATTTAAACTTAGGAATTGTAAAATTTAAAATATTTCTAAGGTCATTAAGACTTGCAATATGCTTAAATTGGGGGCGGAACTGTCAAATTTTATGTTAATTAACCCGTTAATATGATTTGAACTTTTCCTTCCCACAGCCCTCGACACATTACATATTAGTAGATGTGTACTTGTGCTGAGCATGAGTTTCTGACAACCTCACACTGCAGTTACGTACTATCACCAGCTATGGCAAAATAATGCTAACTTTAGTTTCTTGCTAGTTGATGTTTAAATATGAGCCATTAATTATCTTGAGTCAGCTTAAGTAGTCCATTTTGTGTGCAGCCTCAGGCTACATTTAAATACCTGCAAATAGTACAGGTTCATCTGTAGCACATTCTGTTTATTTAAGAGAAGAATAAAAAGGTCATTTTTAGCCTTCTTACAACATTGTTATTTGCTTCAAACTAAAGCAATAACTCATTTCCCAGTCTAGCAGGGTCTGCAGAACACTGAAGTTAGTTTCTAGACAGTCTTCACTGTTTCTAGTAGCATTGAAGCCGATGAACTAAATAAATAGGAGGCTCTCCATTTATACTGCTTTAAATCCAGTAATTTTTTTCAGCATATGCTTCCTCCTTTCCAAATACCCTATTCAAGTTTTCTGTCTTTACTTAAACAGAATTTCCAGATAACAGTATGTGGAATCACTAGCATTATAAAGTTCAAACCTTTTGACCTTGTTGAAGGTCACGTTTTTGTCACAGTAGGTTGAAGCACAGCCGTAAGATTTACACTCACGTTTGTGAAAATTGCAACACCAAGAAGGAATCGTCATAATTGAATGCAATTTAATACACAGTTGAGTGGTAGTGGTACAAATAAATGATTAAATGTTCAAAGCAAACAAACAAGAACAAGAGATCAGAATCAGTATTTTGTGTGGCCACCACGCGCCGCAATAAGTGCTGCTA
>KK113442.1:16917-57984 GCA_000611955.2 Stegodyphus mimosarum
AACGCTCACACTACTTCACAATCTCTTCGCAACTCTGCAACTAACTGCTCTCAGAAACGCAAGGGTTTATATAGGTTTTCTTTAAGTTCGACACGTTTCGAGAAATATCTCGACAGGAAGTTATTCTAGAAGCTTCCCGATTGGACCATGGGATATCGCCGATTTGGTCGCCAAATGGGCGATAAAGTCGCCAATCTGGCAACCCTACCACACACTATTTTATGGCAACCCTAGTGCTATGCCGGAAAGCTTACATACAGGCGCAACCGCCGAATTTTTCGTAACAATATTATTGCAATCGCAGGCTTGGGTATGTCTACATAACACCTGGAACAAAACACTTCAATGCATTTATTAGTTTCAGTTTGCGGTTTTCATATCCTGGCAAAATAGGAAATATTGCTCTTACGAGAAATATTTAATATTTGTTAAATGCGAATGAGACTTAGTGAAATTAAATAGACAGCTAGGCGTTAAAGAATAAAACCTTTTTTTATTTCATACATAAACGCTTAAGTCTCCACGTAGCAGTAACATTAAAAACATATTATGTCATGATAAATTTAATTTTCTACAATCAACAACGTTAATTTCGCCACTTTGTTTTAAAATTTATGATTTTGTATGTTCTATGTCTGGATTTTCTGGGGTTTTGAAATCAGGTGACTAATCGGAACTGTTTAGATTAAATATGTTTTAGGCACTAAAGTGTAATTTGCATTCGAAAATTAGAATGCATTAAAAAATTACAGTTTTCATATTTTTAAAATTAAGTATTTGTTGATATTTTGAAAAAAAATGTGTTAAGGTATTGTTATTGGTATTATCTATTTAAAGCATTAGGCTGTAATTTGAAATATTAAGGTAGAACGTTTTAACTAATTAAATTACAAATTCATGACATTCCAGTATTTTATTGAAAAATAAAAAATTTCAAGAATGATAATAAAGCACACGATTTGTATGGATCAGAAAACTTGCGGGGTTGGGCTTATGACTTTTTTTTTTAATTTTTCATTTTAAACCCTCAGTTCAGAGATACGTTAAATAATTTCCGATTGCCAGTACCTTTTTGTATCTACGTGAATTATATATTACTCAAGAGCACATTTCCTAATTCTTAAGCTTCTTTAGCTTCTAGATTTTTTGACAGAATATAAAAAATGATTTATCATGGTTAAAAGTCCTGTATTTTACATGTTACGAATTGCATGTATCCTTGGACACGTTATGGAAGAAAATGTCTTCAGGAAGTTAAATTCGTGCAGGCAGATTTTCTTGTGGCACATCGTGTGTTTTGAGATTTGTTTTCAAAATGGCAAGTACAGAGCAGAAAGAGTTCTATACTTTATATTATCCAAAGAGTTTATTCATTGTTTCCTTGTTTTGTAAATTTCGAAAATAGAGCCATGCAGATCCACCAAGCTACCAGTGTATTCTGCAGTGACATCAGCAGTTTAAGTACACTTGCTGTGTAAAAACGAGCGTTGCGGATGGATAAACCCTTCTAAGCAAACAATGAAGAACCTTTAGAGAGAATGCAACCAGTGTCCTATACATTTCAACAGTTCTTGCTAGCCGTTAACTCCATGTTCCGCAGCCAACGACTAGAAAGATTTGTCAACTGGATTGCAAATGAAATCATAGCCTTTGGAGATGTTGCCATACTCACAGCTGGATAGTAGCAGTAGGAATTGTGCCAATTGCTTGCATAAACATCTTAGGATAATTATTTTACCTCCCATCTAATCTATGATGAAATGACCTTTCATTTTGCAGAATGCTAAATCGTCGCAACATCCAGATATAGAGAATGAAAAATTGTCACGTTGTCTTTGAGCGTTAATGGTATTCACTCAAAACAAACATATTTCAACGCCCTTTTAGAGGCTAAAGCACACGGGTCTTTTCATTTCTTCGATATTACCCTGCTGGGCATATGGGTCTTACCTGTTGCAGTTACGGTTATTTCCTCTAATGGAAGATGATTCAGAAAATTTCTGAAACCCTATCGTGCTGGCACATTGAGATATTCATCATCACTTGAATCATGAACTCTAGAGTTGTTAGATTGTTAGACACGATGACGTAGCTTTCTTCGGATAGCCACCAAAGACGACGACCTATCTCCTATCTCCAGTGACATTTTTCTTTGTGGTATACAGAAGCCAATATTATTGTGTTTTCATGGCTAGCAGCATTAGAGAACCTACGGAAAAACATTACAGTTGCATCCATGTCATCAGCGGGGGGGGGAATACTACAGCATGGGAGGGGACAGAATTTGCGTACCACTCAGGAATATGTCGTGCAACAAGAGGAGAGTACATCGTAAATTTGTGATAAGAAGCAATAGTTTATCTATTACTCATCTTTTCGGTCTCAATAGTTTAAGAAATGCAATGTTTCAAAATCCAACACATCATTTTTAATAATTCTGTAGACGTGATTAGAAAGTATGATCTTTTTTCTTCAAAGGTACATAAAATATAACCTAAGAGAATCAATGTTATGCACGAAAGGAGAACATAGAAGTAATTATTTGGAAACACGTAACGTTATCTTTTTTTTCAAATAAATTTCTGATATGATTTCTAATATATGACTTCGAAACTATAGCATGGCATGTCATGCGTTTAAAATTGCATTCAATTCATATTCATTCAGAATCTATCGTACTAATGTAAAGCACGCGTAAAGTTTTGTATTCATCACAATCTATCTTTGAATCTGTCTCAATGTAAAAATGAATAACTTTTAGTGCACGCAGTTTCCATTTACAGGTTTCTTCAGACAGGTAAATGTTATATTAAATTTCTTTTTTTTTCATGCGTGATAAACGGACGTGAACTAAATTTATGCTCTGGCTGAATTGCAAGCCGCAGTTAAACTGATGCAATATTTAGCCTGATATGCGCCCTAAAATAATGGTATTTAAATGATGCTGAGCATAAGTAATGAACATAAATACGCAGTATGAAAAAAAATAACTATTTTTATGCAGTGAGAAATAAGTTCTTGGCTAAACCTATGTGGAATGTGCATGTGTGGTCCCGCATTAAATCATGTGTAAATTAAAAAAATGTCGTGAATTATACATTATGTGTGCTAGCCTTACTCTACATTAATATCAAAGAAGTTAGTGACATCTCTCTTTAAATGTGAATGGGACACAGAAATGAAAATGTTAATAAAGAATACAATGAGTGAGCCAAAGCAAAACAAAAAGAAAAATTTTAAATTAAAAAAACAAATAAATAAATACTACAGTGTGTTAATTTGCTACTAGAAATTAAAAAGTCATAAAATAATAATGAAAATTTTATTATTAATTATAAAGATAATCGATAAAAGTTTTGCTCATATAACTTATCACAAATATCTTCCAAAATATTTTAAATGAAGCACCCATATTCGGAAAAAATTACTTAATTCTTGATCAGTATCAAAAGTTGTCACTAGGTTAAGCAGTCAGTAGACAACAAGGGTAAGCTCTTCTCAACACTGACGTCACTTACAGAAGTGAGAGAAGCGAAGACTCAAAGAGAATAGGGAAGAAATTACTTTTGAGTGAAGTCATACAAGAGCAAATCTTGTAGAGAAGTAATCTTGGAGTTAAGTAGGAATAGAGCTTCAATGCAGAGTGTGATCTGTCCCCAATGTAGATCTGATAACGATGATGCATCTGACATTACTTAACAACAGCAATCTGCAATTCTGCAAGGATTTTTTAAATCCACTTATGATTTGGCAAGCTTTTAAAAGCAAAACGCTGAAATTATACTTATCTTTAAAATACACACACGCGTATTCTAAGAGTATTGAAATTAAGACATTTCGAAGACCAGTCTCCTCTTAAAGATATCCTATCGTCCATCTTACTTAACTTTTTACCACTTTATAATGAAAGCAATATGCCATAAATAAGATCTTTCAGCCAATCCTACTGAATTCCTAATTGCATTGCAAAATATTTCATTGCGTAAACCAGGCCCCTCATTCTTTCATCTTCTGACGATTCGTATTGTTTTTCATAAGAATCTCAAAGAGAAATGTAAATTCATCTACCCAGATCGCACCAAAAATTGTAAACATTTCATTTTTGTACTATAAGCTTCTTAAAAATGTATTAGAGTGAACATAAGGTGTTGCAGTTCGCAGAACGTATTACGCATGGAACACTTTGGAAAGGTATGCACTAATCTGCAATCTCCACAGAATCTCTTGCATTTTCTGTCCATATCAAAAGAAGCCTCTTTGAGCCTGCAATTTAAGGTATTTGGCGATTTTCTTCATTTATTCTGTACTATGAAGTTTTATCTAGGATTTAGAATTATTTCAAAATTTATGTACTACCGGAGGGCTCACTAGATATTAATGAACGCATTCAAAATACCAAATGTATAAAATAATATTTTCCTCATTGGCAATCATTCACTACAGATTATTTGAATTAAAGCAAAGTGTATTAGAGGTATCCATATGAGAGATCCCTCCTTGGAGGCATCTCCTTGGAGGAGATGCTAGCTCAAATTTACATTACACATGGGGGAAATCTTGAAACTTTCCAGCAGCTACCTCATTTGACCCTACGAATTTGAACCCGGGTCAAATCATTAGCGTTCAGCCATTTCATAGCTCGTCCGTTTGTAAACATGATTGTTTACTTACAAATATCACACAATCATTTAGGAGAATAACAAAAAATTCATTTATAAATATTTAATTTATTAAGGTTTTTCTTTAATTTTCGGAAAAGAATTCTATGGTTAATAGTCAGAGAATTGCTTTCTCCCAAGGCCGAAAAAAAGGAAAGGAAATATGAAAGTATTCAGATTTTAACGCTGCGTCAGAGATTTTCTAAAGTTTTATTCTCTTGATGAAGTCGAAGTAAATCTATGTCTCCTTCTGCTCAGTCCTACTGACAATGTATTATTTCTTCTTTTTAACTTTATTATTAAGCGTCACTTTCATCGAAGTTATCCTGCATAAAATTCACCAGTAAAAGCTCCCAAACTTTTAAAAACAGATTATCGTTAGAATATTAAATATAGTGTTAAGTGTTCGCATAATTTTTTTAGCACAGAACGGCTATTATTCTCCGGTCTCACTTATGCATCGAATCCTTTTAATTGTCCATTACACTTCTCAAACAATTAGCCTCTTGCTCGGCAGCAGCATAAAAGTCTTTTAATAAATCCAGCTGGTTTAACTTCACTGGTCCAGCTGGTAATTAATAAAAGAAAAGAACTGCGTTTATTGCTTTTAAATTGCACAGTTTATCAATAAGTAATGGGCAGAATTAATTTTGAAGAAAAATTAATATCTTATACTTGACCAAATGGCAACAAACTGTCACTTGGAACTCAAAACATATTTTACACCAGATAGCTTTAGAATTCTAGATAAAGTGTTAAATGTAAAAATAATGCATGACGGTAACATTTGGAGGCAACATTTGTTTTTTTTATTTCTCTTGTCATACTTTTTTTATATTCGTTACATCATTCCCTTAAACATAATACATAGAAATAATGTTTTAGAGTAACATTATTTTATATGCGTTGCAAAATTATTGTATTTTTATATCTGCGACATTTTTTTAAAAAAATACTACACGGAGAAAACACTGGGTTTTAAGTTCTTATCTGTGCTGCAGCAGATAACATCCCGTTTGTTACTCCGTAATTTTCCTTAATGTTCAATGAAATATTTTTACTGATTTTAAGCGATAGCGTATGAATAATTTAAATCATTCTAAGCGATCTGGTGTAGAAATAATTGGAAAGCTGAGTGTATGTAAGATCCGTCAATTTAATCATGAGGATACAGAAGACAGGAAAAAAATCAATGCCTCATATTTTCATTAATTCCTGATATTCAAATCAAAGAATACACTAAAACTGAAAAACAAGAATGAAAAATATACTTTATTTTATGATTATTTAAAGCTACTTTAACAAAATAACTATTTGCTGATTATCTGCAGAAAATTGGATGCTTATTCATTGAATTTAAATACCATTGTTTTAAACATTTAAATAACGGAATTGAAAGTACTTTTTACGTAGAATGTGGCACAGAACGCATGTCCAAAGAACATATGTATATTAAGTATTTTGAATAACATTCGTAATTTCCTAACGAGTTATGTTTATGAAGATATTGGACCGGCTAGGATCTGAACGGAAACGTTAGCATTAAAACACTGTCAGGCAATTTTTCGCTTATTATGGGGACCTCCAGCTGTTCTAATACAGTTTACTAAACGTTAATATATCAGAATTTTTATCGCGATATTTAAAAGAATCGCGATTTTCTTATCTTTTACCTAACTTGACATTTAAAGCCTTAGAAATGAAATTTCGAACAGATTGCGAATATTTTCAGGGCATTATACATCTCGTTTTGGTACGTAAACTTTATAAGATATTTTCTTCCTCCTTAACGAGTGCCTTCGTGATGTAATTCTAAGTACATCCAGCTAAAAGCCCGAAGGCCTAGATTTTGAATTCCGAAGAGCGCAAAGGCTAATTTCTCATATTCCGAAGCTTTAAGAAATTTCTAAAAGACTCTACAGTGGCGTCGAACTAAAATCTGGTAGACAATAATCATCACCATCACCGATCCTCGCCTTCCCAGTCGCCTTTTTTTCAGGGAGAAGTTATGGTATTTTCTCCTTTCTTATCGCGTGGCTTCGTAGTGTAATTGGAAGCTTTGTACCCTGCTAGCTAGTAGAAGGCCGGGAGTTCCAGTTCTGGAGAGGACATTGCTCATTTTTCTCGTTTCCTGCTAAAATATCCATTCATATTCCTGCTCTAGATGATCTTACAATCTGAGAGATGACAGAAATTACCTGTCGTGAAGGATATATCCACCAACATTGTATCCTAAACATTAGACCTGTTTTGTGATTCCAAGACACGGACTTCTTAAAGTGTATCGAGTTACGTTTAATGCTATTTCCAATATTCCCCTCTTTTTAATGGGCAACGTTAAATACTGCACCTTGTATAATTTCATAAACGTATATGGAACTAAATTTAATTTTTCTGGATAAGATATATTAAAAACTGCGTTGTAATTACCAATAATGTTTTTCTAATATCTTAAAGTTTAAATATTTGTATTCGAAGCAATTACTCTTGATTGCTTGTTGTTCTATATGTTGTCAACTGCTAAACACAATATGTTGAAGTAAATGTTTGATTGAATGCATTTTAAAATAACATCAACGCATGAAATTTCACATAACTAAAAATGGAGAGAATCCAATGTAATTTATGATAGATATGTACAGAAGTTTTAGTCCAAGCTTTTTAACACATGTGAAGTTGCTCAAACGATTTGAGACGTAAACAGTGCTGAAAGTATTCTCTGCTAATTTTAAGTATCCCAGTTCATGTTTTGTTCCAAACTTGAAATATCAAACGGAATATAAGGATCAATTTTCTGAAACAAAAAGTAACTCTCGCATATAATTTTAAACTGCAACAATCATTTATTTTTCAAAATATAATTTAAGGAGTTTTTTAAAAACTATTTCAAATAATGATATAATTTTGATAACTTTGTTCTTTTTGCAGGTAGTACACATGCTGGTCGCTATCGTAGTATTATTTGGCGTATGCTGGCTGCCCTACCACATATACTTCCTTTATGTCTACCATCACCAAGAAGCCCTGGTTTCTGATCACATACAGCACGTTTACCTAGCCATCTATTGGTTGGCTATGTCCAACTCTTGTTACAATCCCATTGTTTATTACTGGATGAACGCCAGGTTAGAAAATTTATATGCATGCATAAATTAATGATTTTGCTTTCATAATTGCATTATGTCCCTCGTATGTAACGTGAACCATTGAGCTTCAAATTCTATACAAGATGTACGTTTTAAATAGATTAAAATAATCAGATATTTATGTTGAGCAATTTATCATTTCACTATAATTAAATACAGTACCCACGAGTAAAAATGTTTGGATTTCTTGAGATTTCGACGAGGTATGTATTATGTGAAGTATATTTTTAACACATACAATCTCCCGTGCATCACAAATGTACAACACGGGTCTTATAAAAGTAAGTTAACCAAAGCATTAAATATTACATGCATAAATAAAGAGAACAAAAAAGAGAGAACAGTAGTCTAGACTTCGCAAAAACCGATAAGTTCAATGGCCAAGTCACGCAATGCTTTTTCAAATCGTTCTATAAGCATAATCTAGAGCCATCGAAGATAGGGCATGAAAAAATTTAATGTTCCACATCATGAGGTACTTTTTTATCACTCACGTAAATTATTCGATCTTAGGTTGAAACGAAACAGGTAACTTTCTAAATTTATCGTGACCAGATAAAACTGAGATACTTTAAAATTAATAAAGAATAGGAAATTAGTTTATGGTAATTAGAAGGAAAAAACGTTATGATATCCTCAGCATTACAAGATGAAATATTTTTCTCATTCCACTTAGTTAAAAGCTTCTTATAACGAAAGGACTTACAATAATTCTTTGGAATGTTATGAAATTACTTCTTACTCAAAAAAAAATCACGAACAAAATTAATTAATTTCAATGTATGCATTGTTAATAGTACGTCATAATGGTAGTCAATTTCGGTCCATATCTCTAAAGAATATCTTTTTTGTTTGTAGTTGCTTGTTTGCTCATTGCATTGGTTAAGATTATCAGTTTTGTTCATTGTAAACCATGTTTCTTGCAAAACAAAAGAATAGGAAGTTTTAGGGTAATAAAAATCTGAACGTTTTGTTGACCATGCAATCGTTCTGTGTTGCCAGTACACTGACCTGGAATTCAAAGAATTTGAGGACTGAGCTTGCTATTCATATGATTCACAAAATATATACGTGCTTTATTTTGCTGAAAAAAGATCTGTAATTTAGTGTTTCCCATTTCCTTCTGCTCGGTTTGAGGGAAAAAATTATTTGTAGCATAAAGTTTATTGTCCGTTGAAACCTTGAGTGAACAATAAAAACAGCCGTATATGTTCTATTTGAAAGACAATTAAAAGCATTTTCACAACATTTCACGTAATAGACACTGTAAAACGCGCATACCTCATAACATTCATACGTAAATAATCGGAGACACAAGTATCGGGGATTTTTAGTTTACTTTAAAGTTAAATACACTCTTAGACAAAAAAAAAAACGACGCACCGCAACGCACCGAGAAGATATAAAGCAATTTGGACACAAATTGATATGCATAGAGGTTTCGAAGGAAAATGCAAAATTTTAAATTTTGGCTGCCAATGAATGAACGGTTGTCGCTACAGTGCATCTGATCTGCGCAACTGGCAGGATATTTAAGAGGAGAAATTACGATTCCAGGCCATAAATTCTTCAGGAAATTCATTCCGTGTACTCAGGTAGACAGTAACTATGCCTCGCATACAGGTGCGCGAACGATATGCGTAGATGTCAGAATTTGAGAGAGGTCGTGTAGTTGGGCTCAAAGAAGCCCGTTGGTCTTATCGGCGAATAGCTCGGCATTTGAGCAGGAGCGATGCCACTATTAGACGATGTTGGCAGGAATGGGTGAACCATGGCCGCACACAGCGTCAAGAAGGAAGCGGTAGGCCTAGAGAAGAAGATGCAGACCGAGCAATCGTCAGACGGCATTCACAGCCCCAGATGCATCATTATTATCGATTGTACGTGCAACTAGTGCTTCAGGGACCGCAAGGACCATTTATAGACGGCTCACAGAAAGGGGGCTGAGGTCACGGCGCCCCTTGCGCCGACTACCATTGATCTCTGTACAACGTCAAGCCCGTTTGCAGTGGTGTCAGGCTCATTCGCACTGGAATGTCACTGACTGAAGTATAATAGTCTTCAGTGATGAGTCCCGCTTTGAACTGAGCCCCGATGACCAGCGAAGGCGAGTCTTTAGAGGCCTCGGACAGCGGTGTGATACGACCTGACTGTCTTCCGGCAGACAGGCCCACAACTAGGAGTGATGGTCTGGGTCGGCATTTCATTTCATAGAAGACCCTTTTGGTTGTCATTCATCGCAACCTTACAGCACAGCGGCACGTCGATGAAGTTCTAAGGCCCGTTGTGTTGCCCTTCATGTCAAGCCACCCTGGACTTTCATCTCAGCAAGGAAATGTCCGCTCCCCACTGCACATGTTTCTAATGCTTGCCTTAGTGCTTGCCGAACATTACCTTGGCCAGCAAGGTCGTCGGATCTCTCTCTTATTGAGCATGTCTGGAGCATTATGCGCAGGGCCCTCCAACCAGCTCGAGATGTTGACGATCTAACGTGGCAGTTGGACAGAATTTGGTATGATATCCATCAGGAGGCATCCGCAACCTCTATCAATCGATGCCATGCCGAATAACTGCTTGCATAAGGGCCAGAGGTAGGCAAACACGTTACTGACTTTTTCACTTTGTGAAGCTCTATCACTTCAATAAATCATCCAATTTTTCTGAAACTGTAATCATTTGTTTTTCTGTACATGTACATCCCTTCTACCGATTTTCGTCCCATTCGGATAACTCCTTCTTGGTGCGTCGTTTTTTTTTTATAAGAGTGTATATTAAAAATCATTTCTTACGTTAGATTGAAAAATGGGCTTTAGAGTATATTCTGATGTACCTGTCTCTTTAAAAGATAATTACATAATAAATTTCGAAATTTATGTAAATATAATTATGAGAGATGTGGTTTAACTTAAGACGCAATTCGTAAGTTAATCTTATCAATAAATAATGCTAGTTCGTCTGAAATGGTTTGTAACTCTGAAGAAAAGAAAATTTAAGATCGTATATTATCAATATAAATGAAAAGAAACGTAAATCTAAAATGTCAAGTAAGTAAATCTAAAATGCAAGTCACAATGAAACATGTATTACTTAGGTATATGAGTAAACAATATTTAAGCATATATTCTTTACTGATTAAATGAAAACATGACTTATTTTTTATGTTGAATTAATCAATGAGAATAATATTCGTAAAAGCATAGATTGAATGATATTATCAGTATTCCAACCACTTTAACGCAATAATATATTCATTGAAATAATATAAAAACGAAATTAAGAAAATCGATAATATATGTAAACATGAGTTCGAAATGAATTACGAAATCCTTTACCCGAGAAATGAAAATCTTAATGTTCTATTACGGGAGATGAATATTTATTCTATTCATAAACTTCAAATATAAAAGCTGTGCCATTCTGAAAAATACTTATAATAGTAAAAATATCAAGTTAAATTTGAATTTTCTTTTATTTCCATTTCATCAATATAAAGATATTCCATTAGATTCGTTTGAAGCCAAATAACAGAAAAACAATTTTTTTAACATTTTAATGTCTCAGCTAAAGAAGATATAATTCTATAGCATTAATATTATTACTTGTTTATTTTTTCTGCAATGTGATTATTCAGAATTATGATACATATTATAATTCTGTGCTTTCAAGAAAGGTGGTTAAGATGAAAGATTACTCAAGAAATGACTTATAATTGTTAAGAACAAGCAGTAATAGAATATATGTATAAACATTTGGTCAAGACCGAAAAAATCGAGAAGAGTTAAGTAGGAAATGCGAGTAATAAATATGTTAATATCTTCTACCTATCACAATACTTACAATGAAGCAAAGTACGTAATTAGCTTCCATCAAGAACAAATTATTTTAACTCAGATTATTATGGAAGCATTACCTTAATGTTTTTAAAAAGAAATTGTGTTAACCTACATTTTTTCCCGTAAACTAAAGGCAGCTAAATAAGTTCTTCTTTTATTTTCTGTTGGATAAATGAAGTGGAGTTCGTCGCAAAAGGAATTATATAAATTGATAATTTTTAAAACTAAATATCCTGGTCAATTTTTGTGGTAACGTACTTTTTCTCTTATACTTTTTGGAATAGGTATAAAATTTACCTTAACATATGTATTAAAAATGGAGAAATTCATAAATATTTACATTTCGTAATTTTTAAAAAAGTTTCTTTTTACTTCCTTGTACGAAGTAAAAGGAAGTATTATTATCGCGAAAAATTTCGGGTATCATATTTCAACTAAAATCTCTATTTTAGCCGCTATCGAATGCAATTTAACGATGTTTTTGAGTGACATTCGTACGTAAGAACAGAATAAAGGACCCATTTTCCCCCCAAAAAATTATAAAACTAATTTAAAATGGATTCTGAAGAGATTTTTTCGTGGCGTGTGTGCGTACGTACGTATCTATGTAAATATTTCGTATAACTCAAAAACGAGTATCCTCAGAACGTTGAAATTTTGTATATAGAACTGCTATAACATGTAAATGTGTACCTCCTATTGTAGTTGCAATCGACCGCACCAAAAGTATATAAATTTATGCATATATATATCCACTCTGTTACTCGGCTTAGTTAGCTCAATTTTTTTATGCTTATATGTTGGTAAATTGTGCATTTTGTGCTTCAAAAATGATTGAATTATGTTGTTCTTATGTTCCGGTTAAGGCTTTTATGCCTTTAGTAAATCTGCATCCAAGATTTGTAGAATTATAAACAATTTAATATTAAGTGCGGCTAAGCCTAATAATTTTTCTAATGGCGAACATATTTGTTTACATTTGAAACTTAGGAGAATACTGGATTTGTGTTGTCAATCTAGGGAAACTAAACTTTGCAATAACAAAGATAACGCCCTCTTTTATTATTGCGAATTAAATCATGTTTAAACCATTCTAAAATTTATTCAACGAAGTAAGTGTTTAAGATTTACTTCGTAATTTTTAACATGGATATTTTGAGTTTTTTTGTACTTTTGCTTGTCGCGAAATGAGAACTGAATTAATTGAATGAGAAATACTGACTCGTCTGTGAAAAACTGTTTCTTTTTTTTTTGTTTGCTTGTTTAATTTCTCTTACACATCGTTGAAGATTTATTATAGTATTTGAGTAGAACATATGACAAGAATTAGGTAATTCTCCAGATGATATACATAATTTTTGGGAGTTATAAAATGAATGAGGTGTAACGCTGTTAAGTGAAGCTAGCGTCAGTGTGTTGCTGTGGTAAACAAATATTGTGAATTTTAAAGAGTGCATTTTATTCTATTGTGGTTTCTGAGCTATCGATGAAGTAGATTTAATTCAATGCAATAAGTTTATACGAAATGCAAAATGCGTATAATTTAATATTCCGTACAAGGAATTCATGTGTTGTGTATACATCAGATTTTTTATTGCTAGCAATATTTTATTTAAACAACTTTTATTTATAATTCGAATGTTTAAAAATTTAAATGTACATTTTTGGTTCCACGCCCCATTTAGCAGAACATTTACTACATTGATTTCGATTCCATATTTAAAACAATATACAAATTGCAAGAGTGACAAACCTAATTCATTTCTTAAAAATAAGACATATTTGTTTTATCACTTTTAAAAGGAAGAACAATTTGTGAAATTAACGAATTCTAACCTTTTATACTCTCTCCTGGTCTTTATATTTATATCTAACAAATTTTACTATCAGTATAAAAAGCGAAGCATAAAACATTTATTTCTCGTACAACCAATAACTGCCCAAGGTATATAACTTCTAAATGTTAGATTTTTGATATCATTTTTAATTAGCCTTAAGACATCGGTTAAAGCAATCTGAGATTTAGTTTTTCCGCCTAAACTCCATACAATGATAATTGTTTGCGATTTATTAATGTCTAATATTTTTTAGTTAATAATTTTGTTGCAATTCGTAAGCCGAAAGAATTTTTATTCGATTAACGTATAAGTTTTGAATGCTAAGATATGTTATTAATATCTTCTTGAAGTTTTATTGCTTTATGAGCGTAATGCCATGATCATGCAAAACAAATCCTAGAACTTAATATTATTTTAATTTTTAATTTATACAAATAATGCTGCTAATCTAGAACACGAAATCTGTAACATTCTGTGAAAAATGTCCTTTTTAAAAATTTTTCATACCGATCAATACTTTTCATACAAATCTGTGAATAATTGTTCATGGCTTAATTTGTTGATATCAGAAACGTTTCTGTAAACTGACATTTTTTTAATAACATTTAGTCACTACTGAGGCGGAAGCAGTGATCACTTTATTATGGAGGCACCTAATAGGTGGACCAGCTTTGCCTCCAATGAAGTAAAAGACAATTTAAATCCATGCCTTCTCCGAAATTCGAGCCCACACCTTTCGTTATGGTAATCAGATACACTAACCACTTTCAGGTAGTTTGGAACCTGGATTTCAGGTAGTTTTTCTGAATAGTTTAGAACCTGGATTTCAGGTAGTTCATTTTTGGATTTCAGGTAGTTTGGAACACAGATGGCTCGTTGGCTCTTTGTGTTTGGCTGGAGGGGTCTGCTCGTTATTGGTCATAAGGCTGGCTTTGCCAGCTAGGGGGACCTGGGCTGCGCCCTATATCAAACAATCAAACACTAACCACTTTCCCATCTGGGCGCCCTCTGCGTTATATAGAACTGTTTTTAGTTGAAGTATATGTCTATGACAAACTGTTGCAAAACTAAGGATAATGCTTTTTGTAGACAGATTGGATAATTTTCCACTGTAAAAATACTCGCCTTTGAACAGTAACAATATTCAACCTTAAAAGCAACGTTAATTTATAATACGAATGTTTACAATTATTTAATTCGTTTTCAAGATGTATGTTGTAGAGACATTAGGTATTTTGAAGCAGGAGTCGCAAAAAACGAGCAGTGCCCTAGCTGGGACTCGAGCCTCGGACCTCTCGAATATTCGCAGAGTGTGTTGACCATAACACCACGAAGGTATGCTAAGAAGGTGGCAGAAATATCTTATAATGTAATAAAATATTTGCTACACTGATTTTGATTCCGTATTCAAGACAAAATACAGACTGCAAAGCGACAAGCCTAATTCGTTTGTTAATAATAAGCTGCAAATTCTCAATAAGAGTAAGGCAGTGATTACTTAAAAGCAGAAGAGTCTGTTGATTTTCTGCTGTCCGCTGCTGCTTAACTGAAATGTTTCATGAGTCTTATTCTAGTAAGTTCGTCATCAAAAGTAAATTGATAAGTAGAACAAACAATACATGAAAAAGCCGCCAAGTAAATTTTCTTTAATATCAGTTACGTATAATTTTATTTTCCTAAATAAAATATTTACAAAATTATACTCTGTACTTAGTCAACTATTTAGTTAAAACACATATTAGCAATTGTTAAATATTCTTTATTAAAGCAAAACGCAAAATAAGGTGACCTCTAACATATCAAAGAATTTAAATGAAGAAACAAGCTTCTGCTTTGAAGTCACAAATTGGTTCTTTCTTTGATCAAAACCAAGTAGCGCGGAAGTTTTTATTTGCCTTTTTCCTAATGAAAGTACACCTCTGAGATTTCTAGAAAGCAACTTCTTCTTTCTTTGCTTTTTCTATAAAACAGAACTTTGCTTATTTTACAATCATTTTGCTTGTTCTTTCAATACATTGGAGAATGTCTCTACTTTTATCAGAATGCATTAAAATTAACTGATTATTACCACTTTAGAATCCGCTGTTTAAAGATAAAATAATAATATCAACATATAACATAATGCAAAGATATCTGCAATCGGTGTAAATATTCAAATTTTGACTTAAATGCACGTAAGAGGACAGCAATTCTATTCATAAATCTTTACTATTAAAAAATAATCATACTACAGTACAATATCAGAATCATAAAACCAATATTTATTTATGCTGTTAGAAATATTGTTTCTTTTATGTAATAATCATTTTAAGAAGACGGTCGACAAATGACCTTTCACTTTATATTAACCTAGAAAATTAGTAAAGTGCATAATTATCATCCATCAAGAACAAATCATTTTAACTCATTATTATGGATACATCATTTTAATGTTCTTTAGAAGGAACTGTATTAACCTACATTTCGTTTCCGCAAACAAAAGTCTGCTAAATATGGTTTGCTTTTATACGCTGTTTGGACAAATGGAGTGGAGTTCGTCGCAAAAATAATTATATCGATTGGTAATTATTTACGGCAAAGCTGACAAAGATTCCTAAAATCTCTTTTTTACCTCAGGAGAATATAAAATAAATTCCGAAAATTGCTTTGAAGTGAATGGAAAATGATCAGAACATAAATTTGCGAAATTAGTAGTAAAGCAATTTCTATTACAATAATAAGTCATTCTTGCATCAACAATACCATCAAGTGTTACTTTTTCCAAAGTAAATGTTAATTAGCTTATAGGTTCCAATTCGTTGTTGTTGTTGTTGCTTATGCTCATTTGGCTGACGTAGTAAGCCCAAGCCCACGAAATTCCTCATGGCAAGGAGCGCAAGATTACGCCTGTCGTTGGCATCAGCCTTGAGCGCCTATAAGGTGACAGTGCGATTTGGCTCAGTTCCGCTGCCAATTTTGATGGTCAGCACCCCGGGGGGGACAGGTCCGAGGGTCTCCCACCCCTCTCCCTTTCCAACAAACCACACGAGAGAACTTTCGGCTCGCCGTATATTTAGAGTGCCCCCACATGCCGGACCAATACTATACATTTACAACCAACCATGCCTCCTCCGGGATTCGAACCCGGGCCCTTAGGCTCGGCAGTCAGCGACGCTCAGCACTATATGTTTGGGCGGCTCCAATTCGTAATTATGCTCAATAATTTAAAATGTTAATTCAAGTGAGAGCAGAAACCTGCTGAAATAAGCAATATCCCTTAATGCAAATGTTAATTATCCTAATAAAGTAATTAAACAATTTACCGTTGCAAAAAGAAACAACTTTTTAATTTCTTAAACTTTTCAGTCTCTTAAAAACAGTAACATAAGAAATACGATGAAAAATTATTGCCAAACTGAAATTTTTAAAAGAATAAAACTATTACAAAATGATGTTTCATCAAAAATCTATCAACAACAATAAGAAAGGAAAATTGTTGCTAAAACTACGTTTTAAAATATCTGAGATGTGAGAAGTGTATTCGGAAGCTTAATTTAAAAAATTAAAAAAATAATAATAAATATTAGTATTTTTCCAAAATTCCTTTTTTAAAAGGAGTCGAAAGGATTAAAGTTCAACCTGTCCAAAAATCAAAGGAAAATAAACAGCACATTTTTTTAAATATGTTTTTTATAAAAAAATTCCGCTGAAAAGGTGTTAAGCTCACTTTGTTAAATAAATTCGTATTTAATCGATTTATTGAAATACGAAATTTATTTTAAGTTCGTAAAATAGCTGTGTCTACGCTTCACGACGATGTAAAAATGAAATGTATAGAGTGTAATCTCGCTTTCCTGTAGCCCATTATGTCTCAAAATGACGCGATTTGGTCACAAAACATAAAATAAAAAAAATTCGAATTCGAATTTCGAAAAAATCGCTTCGAGGTGCACTGGCTCTTGTGTAGATACACCTATGTACCAAATTTCGTGGCCCTGGGTCTATTAGCTTACTCGCAACACAAACGAAAGACACACACACAGACTCTTTGTTTTATTATATGTAGAGATTACGAAATCTAAAATGAATTTTCAAGTCTATGTCCTGGCCTAGTTGATGAAACGTAATGCTACAAATATTATCACAAAAAATCGTCTTCCTTTGACACAGACAAATGGAATGAAATCATAAAGTAAACTAACAAGACATAAATCAGCATATTGGATACTACAAATATTAAGCCAAGTTATTTCTGATCATGCTGTAAAGTATTCTGAATCCATCTTCTTGATTCCAAACGTTAATCAATTCCTTTCGTAAACAAAAGTTTTGCTTAATTTGTAGAGACATTAGGTTATTTCGGAGCAGGAGATGTAAAAATGAGCAACGCCTTCGCCGGAAATCGAACCACGGACCTCTCGGTTACGCGTCGAGCTTGCTGACCACTACACCACGAAGGCATGCGAAGAAGGTAGGAGAAATACCTTATAAATTTAGGTAATTGTAATTTAAATGCCTTAAACCGATTTTATCCAATTTGGCAATCCACGTTTAAAACAAAATCATTAGTAAATACTATTTTTAAATTAGAGAGGAATATAATATTCATATATTTTAAATCTTGGTTAATCCCCTTCATCTGTAATCACATACTCCAACAAAGTACTTAATGTTGGGAAAATCGAATAAAATTTTATTATTAAAAGAACCCATTTTTAATATACTGCACCTGACTTTAAAAGTTGCAACGGAGCTGAGTAGATTTTTATTATATATATTTATTTCAGAGCTACGAATATCCAAATAAAATTATTACTAATAATAAATTGAATTTATTAGATTTAGGTAAAGTACACTAAGCTTATTTGCTAGAAGAAAAGGATGCTTTTATGGTAGAATTAATTAAGGGAAATGCCACAAAACCCCTCACCCAGTCGTTAGTGATCATTGATAACTCAGTCGAGCTTCTAGTGTCCAGCAGTCTTATGTACTTGGTTTGTGCTGGATGATTTATTAAAAATATAGGAAAGCAGGCGAAGACTATTTGTCTAAGATAAGGGACGTCTTCATGGAGGATGTTTTAGGATACCTGGATGGTATTCATATTATGCCTAAGAAAAACAGGTACAGGTAGAAACTAGGCCAGTACATCCCTAGTTGACTCTCCTGGATATTGTAAACGAAATTGCTAATATCAATTAAAGATAAACACTAGTGAAGGAAACTTACAATTTTTGCATTTTTTTCACCACCTACATGAGTATTCATTTCTATAAAATAAAAAGGGTAGCTATTGTTTTTGCATACATTTTCTTAAACTACAGTAATATCACACATATAAATTATGAATTTAAATATTACTGACACTTTTGTAATGGTGGCCATTGAAAACATGCTGTTCCTTAACATTTGGATGACAGTGTATTAAAGAACAAATGCTCTGCATTTTTGAAATAAATAGTTGTAACGAATCTGTAAAACTTTCATTTGGCATATTTCTCGTCGCATATGCTTTGTGCCACCAGATTCTGATAATATGATTCTGATAATTCTGATAATATGATATAATATTCTGATAATTTTATGATGAAAAGTCTTGTTTGGCTACGACGCATATATGCCTACATAGTGCCATCTCATGTAATTTCTTCATTCTTTGGAGTTGCAGCGTCAGAAGTATTTTGTTACGCCAAATTTCCTTCAGTTGTCTTTTACCCTTGTTCTTTGCGGGAATCTTTGCGGAATAGTTATTTTTGGGTCTCTTTCGTAAAATCCGAAGCTTGTCTTGCTATGCTTTTTTTTTGGCACTTGGAAATCGCTATTAGATATTTCAAATTTCAACAAAAGCTTAATTTTTCCTCGAACACTTCTTCAAATTCATTTTAATGTATTTAACACAAATGTTGCCAACTGTCTTCATTTGTAAGCCATCTACAGTGAGTACATTCTTTTCAATGTCGAAGAAGATTAAATGAATATGTCCTGTGTTCCATAGACATTCTCTCATGTCACGGAATAGAAAATGTGTTTACAAGGTCTTCACTTTCAAAAACAACTGCTGGAATAGCTAAGGAAAATAAATAAAACTGTTTGTTTAAACAGCAACATTTTACTTATTTATTTCTTTTATTTAAACAGCGTTATTTTATCATGTCTGCTTATTCTCCATAATGCCTTCTTCACAACTACGGCTGTAGATTAGTTAGATGTATAACGCATATTCTTCCTCTTTTGTGACTGAATATAATTTTGCGAAAGTTTGTATGTACATCACGTAAAGTTAGGAAATGTCACGAAACTTCAGTAATCTGAGCCCATACATAATAAATGACGTAGTCAGCAAATGTATATCTGAATCCGTCAAAATGACGGTAGTAGTCTTCCTAGTTATAATCAATGGAACCAATTCCTTCTACTAACAATTCCGCTGTTAGCAGTTTTATGCATTTGTACTCAATGTATTTGAAAATATATTTGCTTTGACAGTGTTTCCTTTCCTGAATTTTATCCTCACATTTCAAAATCACAAACAAAATATTTCCCTCTGCATTTTGCAGTTATTTCTTTAAAATCGAAATAAAACGTTTCTTTTTCGTATTTGCTTTTTTTTTTCTGATTTCTAAACCTGGAAACAAATTTCTGAAAATGTGAAAAGTTTCCTTAACCTCAGAGTGCGGCGGATGGTGGTGATAACTTGAGAGACACGCAGCAAAATTGCAATGAAAGTCGATGGGTCATAAGGGCTACACGTGAGCAATAAATAAATGTGCAAATGCCTCTCGGAAATAACAGACTGTCTGGGAAATAAGGGTGGCAAGGAAAAAACGCGAAGCGTTTGCAAAAATTTTATAGGGATTGCAGTTCTGTGTACCCATAGGATTATTTTAACCATACGAGTATTTACATTGAATAACGAAGTAACATTTAAAAATATTATTATAATGTTGCGTTATACGGGTTCGTGGATTTGAGAGTATCCGATGAAAACACGATGCAGGACAATAAAAAGCACAATTTATTTACAAGAATCACTATTTACAGCACACTTCCAAAATTACCTTTAAAAGCGTCGAAAATCTACAATAAATACGCTGAAACAATCAGCAACACAGCTTCAAGCTGTAACTGTAAAGGTAGCTTCACGGCAACACTAAACTTATAATAAACACCGTGGAACAATCACCAACACACTGTCAAGCTATACTGTAAAGGTAGCTTCACGGCAAAGCACTATCTCGATCGCTTTCCGTTCACAAAACTCTCGCGTAGCTTAGCACTCACAGTAAGCAGCTATTCTCACAATGCCGGCTCTCAGAAACGCAGGGGTTTATATAGCTTTTCCTTAGGTTCCACACGTTTCGAGAAATATCTCGACAGGAAGTTATTCTAGAAGCTTCCCGATTGGACCATGGGATATCGCCGCTTTGGTCGCCAAATGGGCGATAAAGTCGCCAATCTGGCAACCCTCCCATACACTATTTTATGGCAACCCTAGTGCTATGCCGGAAAGCTTACATACAGGCGCAACCGCCGAATTTTTCGCAACAATAAACTGTTTTGATTCTTATGTGTATTTTTTTATCATTTAAGCATGGATTTTGTTTCTAAAATTATTGAATGTAAGTTTGTAACTTTAGATACGTTTCTCTGAAGATTTAAGATATTTGGCATTATTTTGAGGAAATGGAAATAGACGTGATGAAATATTTAAAAAAATATTTAGCTTACGTTAGAAATAAAGTTCCTACATTTTACTAAGTCGAAAAACCCATAAAAACTGTAATTGTTTTGTTTCTTTTTTTGGGGGGGATGGTATTCACAAGAATATAAATGTTCAATAATCGCTGAAAATATATCTTATATCTATATATTATGCGGAAAATGAAACAAAATTCCTATTCTGTTACAAATGTTATTGAAATTTTATAATGCTAAAATTAATTTTTACGGTAAATATAATAAAAGGCATTGTCTTCAATTAAGTCCAAATAAAAATTAAATTTATCCGCTAGATGAATTAAGCACTGTATAGCACTATTCTTTTTTCAATTTCATTTTTGACTTAATATGTAAGATATGTACGATTTGCATTTTTTTAACGGTGCATGTTTATATGGCATTTTGCTTCTCTTTGCTAAAATTTCCGTTTGTAAAATTTTTCGTAAATCTAAGCATTGTTAACTTGTTAAATATTTTTTTCTTTTCCTTCAAAAGTAACATTACACTGAAGTTTGGTTGTGCTGGTATCATAATAGAAAACATTGCTAAAGTGCGTGCACACTTTATTATTCACATCATAGAAGAACAAATTACCAATCATGTAAAATTAGACAAAAAAAAAAAAGACAGAAGACAAAAACCACAGAACTCCTGCCGCGTCGTTGATACTTATGTTTTACTGTCTATCCACTTCAACATTTATTTATGCATATATATTTTGCCACTTACTGTTACTTTAAAAATATTTTTTTTATCTTCTTCTTAGTCTTCTATCTTCTTCTTCTTCTTCATCTACCATTTTCTAAACAATGCCTTGCCGTGATCACGCGCTTGAAAGCCGGTGGATTACACATTTTATTTTTATTTCAAATGTAGTTTTATTAGCAACGTGATCATATGTACTTTTCCCTTTCTATGAGGAAGAATCATTTATTTAGCGACTATCAAACTCAATTAAATATAGTTTGCTTTCATGCGTATTCACTTGCACATAACATTTCCTTATAATCGCATACACGTGAGCAGTAACAAAAGACAAATGAAAAGATTGTTATATATACAAATAGGCCTTAAACTGCAACCACTTCTTGGTAACGGAAATAGCTCAGTTTTTTTTTAATTCTTCCCCTTTTCCGTAATTTATTTGTTTCTTTTAAAAATGATGTTAATCAACATAATGTTAAATTTGTACTTTTTCTAGGTTTCGAGACTACTTCAAGACAGTACTATGTTTCCCTAGGAACGGAATGCGTCGCTCTGGGTGGCTCAAGGATAATCGCAAAGTACCCAAAACGGCAACATTCACTTGTTCCACACGCACACGTTCCTGTCGAGTGACTTTACCCATGCCAAGAACAATGAATGGACAACAGCCCTTACCTCGATATTTGTGCAGTCGTCTCTGAAGAAAATATTTAAATGTCATTGAACTCTGTGTTCTTTCCTTCTCTTTCATATATCTTCTTTGATGAAGTTGACATCTCTTCTTGTTTGTTTAGTGGTTACTTCTTCTAAAGCAAGTTAGAATATGAAACAGGCCAAAATTTTTCCATATTCTGAGAAAAATGCTTGCACGTGCACGATTAAAAAGTATGATGAAAGACACTAACATGTCCGAAACTTTAAATTCGAAACATAAGAGGTGCAAAATATTTAATTTTTCAGTGTTATCTGTATTTTTGAAATGAAAAACTTGATGAATTCAGTATGAATCTAATTTATAATAAGTCAATATTACAAAGGAATCCGTAGTTTTATTTTAACCATCTGAAGGTAGGCTACTAGGTTTATCTTAAAGCTGTTACGATGAGCTTAAACAAATCAAACAATAAAAAGTGAACTAAATGGGACCATAGATTGTAAAGTTATTCTAAAACTTCAAATAATTTTCTTACATATAACAAATACTGTGATACAAACCAAAATTTTATTTTTGCGGTTTCCTTACTTTTTCATTTTAGAGAATAAGTTTACACAAAGTTTTATTTTCCTTTATTGCTATAAAAAATAAAATAAAATAAATTTTAGCCATTAATATTATTTTATTGGCATAACCATACACCTCATTGCTCACAGTTGTTTAAGTAAAAATAAAGCTAAGGAGATAATTTTTAATTACATATATTTTTAATATGTCGTAAAGTTTTCTGGTAGTATTGCTACATGTTTTTAAGCGTTGCATATTTTGCTTACTGTGAAAGACGAGGAGCAAGTAAAAAGAAATTAAAGTTAACTAAACGAATTGAACAAAAATAACTGACTATTTTATAAAAAATTTGTAGAATTAAACCAAGTTATCTAATTCCAGATTTTAATCTTCTCATAATTCTCAGATTTTAATCTTCTTAATAAGAAATTTTTGTCTTAACACTAAACAGAAATAACACTTCGATAATACAGGTAGAATGTAAAACTTAACTAAACGGTTTACTAAAACTATATCTTTTAGAACAACAAAAAGCAACAATTGCTCACCATCACTACTCAGTTTTAAGAACATAAATATTTAAAGCAGTAAAACGATAAAAGTTCGTCTATCAACTCGTCTCTGGAAATAGGAGCTTCAATTCTGCTTGCTAACATATACATATTTTGGTGAGTAAGGTTATATATTATTATATAACCTTAAAATATATGTATATTTGGTGAGTAAGGTTTTGTACTGTAATACGGCGTAAAAGTTTTACCATATCATCAAGCATCTTTGATTAATCAGCTTTACTGGCTAATTCCTACAAACCTCTCCTATACTACAAATTTAAGTTCGACTTGTATTGCATTGTAGTGAAATTTGAAATGAAAGAACATAAAAATAATGTATAAGCTAAAGTAAACCTTGTAGGCCTTTCGGCACACCATTTTTTTTTAAAATTTAGGTACATTTTTTTATTACAAAAAAAATTACATTACATTTTTTAGTACAAATTTAAGTACATTTTTTGATAAAAAATGGTTCTTCATGTTTTAAAATGTATCATTATGAATTGCTTTCCGTGATTATCATTTTTAAACCTAGCATTATACTAGTTAATGATCTCTCTGAAAATATTAAAATGGATACTCTGTTTTAGTTACAAACTAGCTATCTTGTAAATTCTCAATACCTATTAGTAGAGAAATCTTAACAATAAATAATAAAGTTTCTTTCGATTTCTAAATCAAATCTGATTAAAATGTAAAATGATTTTATAAAATGAAAATATCGCGAAAATCGGTTTTCTTTAATTTCTGTTTTCCTTGTAACAAGGAAGAAAAGAAAATAGATTGCAGAATCAAAATTGATATGGTGTGAAATGCATGTCATTCATGTCTAATCAATTTTCAGAAAGTAAGTTGCATGTTAGGATATCCAGGTTATTTAGACAAATATCTCAATTTAATTTCGTTATTTTCTAGATACATCCAAGGACTGATTTATATGAACGCCAATGAGGCATATGACTCAAAATCATTTAAAGGGGACAACCAAGATCCTTTTACAATGTATCATTTATATACATTTTAAATAACGGGTTAATCAATGTTAAATTTTAACAATTCAAATTTAGAAACAAGAATGTAAATTTCTGTTTTATACTTTAGATCTTCTTGTGTTCCTTCAAATTATACACTAAATCATGACTACTCTTTTCATTTAATGAAATGCGGATTTATAATCTAATGCCGCAGCTAATTTATGCCACGATTTGACTATTATATTTGAAAATGGTGATATCATTTGAATATATGGACTTTTTGAGAAAACAACTTCTTTTTTGCGTTCCTTTGATCTCTGTAATTTATTGAAATTAATTGAGGTTAATAAAATCAGAAAAAAATTTCTTATTATTATTGTATTATTATTTCTGTTTTTCCCTCTTGAAAATTACACAGCACATAAGGAAACTTAAGAATGAAAGTAAAATGAATGGAAAGCTGAAATGCATGTTTTGTTTAAATCAAAGTAAAAAAGAGGAGCCTTTGGGAATGATTTTGCTTCAGGTTTCTTGATACATCATTCATTAATTTATCAGTTTGTTCAAATATCTCAAACAACAGCATAGCATACCTGTAGCACTTAGACAAAAATCAAAATTAACACTCCGTCGGGCGCATTATGTTTCGGAACACCTTCGGGCGCATTGAGCCTGAGAGGCACTTCTTGATTTACTAAACGTTTTTACACATAAATAATTTTTTTCTTGCAAAAATCAAATGTTATCCATCATTATTAAACTTCCACAAATTTTAAAAAACTTAAGGGACAATAAAACACCTTTCATAATCTTAAAAGGGAACTGTTTATATTAAACAATTTTTGTAAAATAACTTTTATAAAGTTGTTGTGAAAGATATATAGACTTAAATTTAATTAAAACTGGAGCATAAGTACAATCTCTCCTTCATCGATTCATTAGGAGATATCTGTCCTACTTCTTTCTTATAGCACGGAGAACACATGAAAGCAGCATATGAGAGGCAGGTTGCTATGTGATACGATTTGCACTCATGTTAGCTTAATCTTCTCTTATGAGTCTTCAAATAGCATGTTGCACATTTGCGTCTTTTTGGCGGTACCTGTAGCTCATCGCAATTTTGAGGCTGCTGTTCTTGGAAGCGTATCTCTTTAATTTTTGTTGTAAGTGTTCTGGCATCCCAATAGACTGCAGATTTCGTTGAGTAAATCGTCCAAGCACAAGTTCATTAGACAGTTGTTGTTACATATTTCCCGCGCCATTTGGCTGGAGGGCGCTGTGTACGCTCCAACAGCCAGTGGCAGCCAGGATTCTAAAGGTGTAGGACGTGGAAGGCAGAGATGCCTAATAATATATCTTCAACTACTTTGTTATATATTCTTGTACATAAACTTTGTTATTGTCTTTCGAAAGCCTCTTTGATGCTCCTTGAAACACACGAAACCATTAGATTCAACAGTTGTTTTATCAACAACCATCTTTTAAGAGCTGTGTACCCATTACCTACACGTATGAGAGAACTGATTGAAGCAATGTTTAACATTTTAAAAAAGACAACCATGCACCACCGTTTTACATTCCAAAACACATTATACGAACCGCACACATTATCTACAATATCTGCTCCTAACTTGGTTTCATTGCGGAAACTCATTATTTCTGTTTTCGCAGTAGAAAGATCAACAGCTTAGTCATCATGCAGTGATGATACAATAAGTACATTTTTGTTTTTTCTTGGAATGTAGAACACCAAAACATTGCCATCACTACTGAAGCCCAAAACACTCGAGTGTTGTGGCCCAAATAAAAGTCAGTATTTTCTTCAATGTCGTCTTCTTCGTTTTCCTCTTGTTCTGTCTCTGATTCCTCTTCACGTTTTTCTACACTAACTTCTGAATAAATATAGCTTTCGAGATCAAAATTGTGATCAAAATGTGTTTGAAAAGCCAGAGCCCAAAAACATGTTCAATTTTATAGATAATCATAAAGTAATTTTTATACGAAACTGATAATAAAATATTGTGATACAGTATTACAAAATCACAGAAAACTTAAAATTGTTGATAATTCTACAGATATTGCATGTAGATTAGCTAGAAGCATAAAAAACTTAATCGGAACATAAAAACCGCATAATTCAGTCACTTTTGTCAAATCGCAACGTAATCGGTCACAGTGAGCGTATTAGATCATTTCATCTGTTAAATGAAAATAAAGAAATATATTCACTGAATGGTCTTACGACTGCCAGTGGCACTGGAAAAGGGAAAGCTAATTGGATGGAGAAGGAGTGACGACATTTGAAACAGGCAGGGCAAACAAAAGTGCTCGAGGTGTGCCTAGCAGATCAAATGCGCCCGACGGCGTGTTAAATTTTCATTATTTTACATATGCTGCACCCCAACCCTACTTGTGGCCGAGCGGTTAAAGATTGCTAAAGTACTACAAGTTCGTCCCATTCCAACGCAGGAGCACCGATATTTACATTGTTGGTTTTCATGACTCTCTCATTCTGTTATGTTCTACATGAACATGGTTCTCTCATTTGTAAGGCAATTTTAATGCCTTGAATTTTTATTAAAAAAGGATTGTAAGTATATGAATTTTATGAAAAGTATGCCATTTTTTTTCATTTTCTTACAATTGTAAATTCAGTTGGACTTTTTTAAAATTAATATTTGTATCTATTATTCCTAATTACAAATGTAAATGTTTTAATAGAATAATGTATTCATTATTGTGTTCTCGTTTATGTGTTTACCTTATAAATCCCATTAAAGTCGAAAGGCTCCGGCGGCCGTTCTAGGAGGATGAAATTTGCGGGCGTTCTGGAGTTAAAGGTCAAGAGTTGAAGGTTCTAGAGTTAAATCATTTTCAATAGCGTTAACAATTAACAATTATGTCACGCATGATACATACATGTCTGAAAATATTACAACCAATATTCCAAAAGTTTCCTCTACATTTAAGGTGTGAACTCTTTGGAAATGCAGGTCGTTTATGAACTAACTTAAACTGGAGACGTTTCAATGATTAAAGACATGTTTAATGAGAAAATTTCATAATTAAAGAAGTATTGCACAATTGAATGTTTGATGAACAGAATAACTACCAGACTTGTTTCATGACCAACTGTCTAATGCTGCGGAAAGACATTAAAAAATAAAAGAACATTCTAAAAGTAAGTAATATCAAATTTTGTTAAAAGAATAAGTCAATAACTTTCTGAAAGGCCTGAAAATTGTAACGAAAGAAGAGATTGTATGTAATTGTAACAAACTGACTGAAAATTGTATCATCGCAAGTTTTCTGTTTAAACTCAAACTCAGTACAAATGTGTTGTGTTGTCTGTGTTTCTTGTAAGAATCATTTTTATTTTAAAAATATTTCTGACCAAGGTGCAAATTTCAAGCATGCATGTGCTTGAATAAATGACTCTTCATCGAAAGTGTGACGAGCTTTTCCACATGTTGATGAAAATCGTTTATATCTATTTTGTCGCAAAAATAAAGTGTTTTATCCTCCACTAGGCCTGCGTACTTCTTTTTAAATTTTGTTTTTCACAATTTATTTTTGTTTCTAAAAGCATTATTCAATAGTCTTATAAAATTTTAATTTTATTATTATGGTGCAAAATGAGACTAGTCATTAAGATACAAAAGAAATCAATAACAATTAATTCCGATTTAAGATCATCAGCACCTAGAAATTAAAATATCACTTTCTCTTGCTCAAGAAACCTTCATTACACAAAGTAACTTTTTAATAAGTACTCCGACAATATCTAATTCATTATTCGAATTAGTGTAAAACAGTAATTTTTTTTAAATCGGTGCTTAACATCAATAAATATAACTAGAAGTACTGAAATGTTTCTGCAGTTTCACAGATCTTCATGTTCATGTTGTTTTTAGTTATTTCTAACTTTTAATTCTTCATATACGAATAGAGTTCGATGGATTAATCCGTTCTTGGACTCCCAACTGATTGTTTATAGAAAACGTTATAGTAGTACTTAAACAACTGTATGTATTTTGCGTAAGTTCATGAGGAAAAAATGAAAATTTGGAAATAAAAATAGTTAAAGACAATATTTAAAAGATAAAATAAACGAAAGTCTGAATTAGTTTTATCGGCACCAATACGAAAAGGCAGAAGACATAATTGGAAAGGAAAAAAGGAAGAGATGATATTGTTTATTCTTTGTTCAGGCAATTCTCTCTCTGGAGCATTTCGTTTTCTCTTAATTTCAATGGAATATAATTGAGACTCAATAAGCCTCTGTTTCATTGACATTTTGTCCAAATCGTCTGTGTTGTTACTCATCCTCCTCCTCATCACCACATCCTTTTCATACTCCTAATCATACCCATCTTACACATCATTCTAAATTTTATCACCATTTTCATCCTCATCGTACTCACCATATATTCATCCACGTGAATATCTTCATCATTTTTATCATCATAATTATCTTCGTCTTGATTTTGCTCAACACATTCTTCATCATACTTATTCACCTTGTAGAGACATTAGGTATTTTTGGAAGCAGGAGACATGAAAAATGAGCAACGCCTTCGCCGGGAATCGAACCACGGACCTCTCGGTTACGCTTCGAGCATGCAGACCACTACACCAAGAAGGCATGCGAAGAAGGCGGGAGAAATACCTTACATACTCCCCCTTTTAAAGGGCGACTGGGTTTTTGGGGACCCAATCGCCAAATCCCGGTGGTAGAGAATCATCATCCACCATCTTTTTAGTTCGGGCGCCGGGAGAAATACCTTACAACCTTATCCTCATGATCATTTGCCATAACTTCCTTTTCAGCGTCCATACTCTTCCTTTTCCTCATCTTCTTCATTCCATTTCTCCTTCTCATCTTCATTAAATCCTAATCATCTGAATTCCCATATCCCTAATAAACCTTCTCATCCGCATCCATCTTTTTTTCGTTTTCATAATCGTCCACCTTATTATCATTCTCAATCTTGTAATCCTTAACCAATATTAAATACTAAGAGGATAAAATATATGAAACTATAATTTTAATTTTATCGTGAACATACAAAGAAGATTTGACTACATAAATATAATGTAAGGCTGAAACAAGAAGAGTTGAAACTGTTTGGATGAAACAGGTCTTTCCACAAAAAATCAAGTAATTCTCTATCAGTAGGAATTCTTTTCTCTTACCTCCACTCCATTGTAACTGAAGATAATTGTCCACCGTTTCACACTAAATTTGTCCAAGATGATTTATTATTATTTGTATTTACTTCTCATTCGCGTTTTCATTTTTACCATCTTCCACTCTTATCCTCAACATCATTCTCAGCCTCATTGTTCCCATTCCTATTATACTCATCCTCCTCATGATAGTCCACCTCTTCCCCATCATACTTATTTCCCTTCTTGTCATAGTCTTCTTCCACATCCTCCTTATCATCATCCTATTGTTCTCAACATCATCCTTATTTTCATTATTATATTTATGGTTCTGGTCCATCTTGTTTTCTTTCATAACATGAATGTTAACAACAGGAAAGAACTTGTCCCTTTTAACAAATTGTATGTTAACTACCTTCCTTCACATACGGAATAATGTAATTCAAATTTCAGATGTCAAGTCTGTAGTTGTCGCATGTCACATAATCTGCATGAAAGCAGATAATCAACAAATAATATCAGATTGCGGGATTCATCGAGAGAGGTGGAAAATTGTCTCACCTACCGGAGAAGTAAAGAAATCTCAGACGCGTGTCTGCCACTCACTCTTAGAGAGCCAGAGGAGAGAAAATGTATTATTAAATACTGCTATAACTTTCATGAAAAATTCAAAAGGAAATAAAAGAATTCAATCTGTGACAGTGGACCTTCTCTAAATATTTTAACTGAAAATACAACTAGAAAGTTGGAGACAAAATTAAGGTTGTCTAAAGGAAATGTTACTGAGATAAGAGTTTCAAATAAGGACATGAATGTGCGTTAAAGACTGAGATTTCGAATTAACTTGAGACATCTACGAAATGTTAAAATTTCGGCTCTCCATCAAATTACATGTTATATCAATGGGACAAATTTTGATTTCTCAAATCTATCGTGGTCTCTGAGCATGAGATATTCTCAGCCAGTAATTTTCAGATTGTTTGTCAAATAGATACATTAACTGGAAGTTAATTTGTTTTTGATATATTAAAGAGTGAACAAATGTCTTTGGTGAAAGCAAAATGTATTTTAAAGGACTAAATTCGGTTATCTTGTATCGGGCTCATTTTCTCAAAAAATGGATCTATCGCACTCTTAGTAAATAAATCTAATTTAACTGAGATAATGAAACGTTTTTTGAAGTAGAGCCTATTGGGATCAAAGAAGATCCTTGCTTATTGGAAGACTATCAGGCCAAGAAAGTATACAAACAAAATAGGCGATATAGAGTAGAACTACATTTTCATAAACTTTGCAAAAAAATTACAGATAATTATCCAGTTGCTAAGCAGAGATTTCTGAATTTATGGAGAAATTTTCAAAGAGATAAAGAATTTTATTAGCAGTGCTATGGTATCTGGTCTTTTCTTTCTAATATACAATGCAACTGGATTTACTTAAAGGTATGAGTCGGTCATTCTCGCGAAGACGCGAAGGTAAATACAACATGAGAAGGTTCTAAAAGACTCGTTTACCGAATGCGATAGTTTACAGATAGCACAGATTTACGTGCTTATATAGTCACCAACTACCTGTGGTGAGAACGTAACCCTTTGAAGGCCAAAACGCTCAAGATGCGCTTTCATTAAAACGACCACACTCGTCCGAAACGGCAGAAATTGTAGAATTGTTTTCTTCCGTTTCCTAAGGTATGTAGTAGCAAGTGAAGTTTCTCCAAAGGCATTGTAGTAGTTTCTTGCAGACAGCTTGTCCTAAAAGGCTAACGGGAGGTTCTTTGTTAGGAAGAAGGAAATATATGATTTGAAATATTTCCAACTCTGTGTGCGTTAATGGACGGGGAGGAATTGATACGGACAGGCGGATAACGAACGGGGACGGGCGTTTAAACATTTTAAGAATACAGGCTAGCAAAAGTTTGTTTTTTTTAGGGTTAAAAGATAATGTAATAAATAAATTCAAAGGTATGAGAGTAGTGCAAGATTACACAATTGATTTAACCTAATAGGTTGACTCACAAACCTATACAGGGGTATAATAATAACGGCAGCAAGAATGTCTAGCCAACATTGAGAGTTAACAGCTGGTAGAATTAACAACGTGCGTCACAATAGAGAAATACTTCTCTAACTAAATTTTTCTCTACTTCAGTTTAAATACCCTATCTGATTCACCCTATCTGATTCATACGCTGGAGAGAAAACTCGAGGAAAATAAGAAAAGATAGAAAAGGGTAGCAAATTAAAATAACTATTAGGAAAAATAATAATAAAACCATACGATATTAGAAAACAATTAATGATTAAATAAATCAAACAGTAGAGAAAGTTGCAATCTGTGAAGTAAATGAGGACATACCAAAATAATATTTACCACACCAAGCCGTAAAAAACAAGCTGAATCACAACTCTTCGCTTATTTATTTTTATGTATAATCTCATCAGGGTAATGCGCTGTCGGTAAATTATTGTCTGCGGTTGGGCTCTAATGTGAATCCGAACGTTCTAGATATAATAATTAGAGGAATACTCCTCAATCACTCCCAACGTCAACAACTGGATTCTTAGGTAAACTGATCAACTTCTTAACGTTCTAGATCTACAAATAAAGGATACACTTCACCATCACTCCCAAGCTCAAGAACTGGATTCTTAGATAAGATGATCAGCTTCTTTATAAAGCATTGGAATAAGGCTTGAGCAGGCTGAGTTTTAACAACACCAAAAAAATCTGTCCTATCCTAGATATATCTTTGGTATTCCTCCCAATGGACATACAGCTGTGGAGGAGCCACCTGTTAAGAGAACGAATAGTCAACTTCCAACACTTTCGTCTGTCCATTTAGGTGTAGACTGCAAGGTACAATCGTATCCAAAAGTGAAACATAATTGATGTTTATGTGAATATTTAAGAAAATCTAAGTCAGAATAGCAGGAAACGTGATATGTTAGTGTGATAATATTATACCAAAAGAAAATAAAGCAAAAAAAAAGGATATTAATCACTTATGTTATCCGAAAAAATAGCTTGAAAAAAAACAGCGGAAAATAATAGTTTGAACTTCAGTGAAAAAAAAATAAAATAAAAATGTTATTTATCAACTAACGGACGGCGAAATCTATATTATAGTTCAAATACAGAAAATACCGGGGCCAATAGTTAAGAAAATGTTAGAGAGGTTTGCTGAGAACGAAAAATTTCGACTGTCAACTTAGCGGAAATCCTAGACAAGGCAATTACAGGACATGAAGAACAGAACTTTATAACTGAACAGGAAATTATATCTATCTATAAAATTAAAGAGAAAGTATTAGCACAAAAATGGAAGCAACTCTAAGCAACTTATATTGAAAAAAAAACGTTTAATAAAACAAACAAGCTTTTTTTTTGGGTGGGGTGAATTTGATTATCTTAAAGTCACAAATCTTTCATTATTTCATAAATCACTATATCTGTTATATTTTTAATTTCATAGTTTCTACATATCCCATTACTAGATTTAAACTGATAATCTAATATCCGAAAATGTCTCAAAACTGGAATTTTTGAAGTTTCGACAATTGCGGATTTTCGACATGGTACTGTTTGTGAGATGTATATAGTATACAAGATTGTAGAGACATTAGATATTTTTGAAACAAGGAGATATTGAAAACTCAGCAGTGCTTTTGCCGGGACTCGAACCACGAACCTCTAGAATACGCACCGAGTAATTTGACTACTACGAAGGCATGCGAAGAAGGCGGGAGAAATACCTTATATACTCCCTCTTTTAAAGGGCGACTGGGGATTAGGGGACCCATTCGCCAAATTCTGGTGATAGAGAATCATCATCCTCCAATTTTATTAGTTCGGGCGCTATTATAGAGACATTAGGTATTTCTGAAGCAGGAGTCATGAAAAATGTGCAATGCCTTGGCCGCGACTCGAACCACGGACCTCTTGAATACGCATCGAGGGTGCTGATCCCTACACCACGAAGGCATGCTAGGAAGGCCGAAGAAATACCTTATAAGACGAAAGAAAATAACCAGCTTTAATTTTTTTAATAGTCCTTTTCTACATTGCCTTGTAGAGACATTATAGGTGTTTTTGAGCAGGAGACATGGAAAATGAGCAATGCCTTCGCCGTGAATCGAACGTAGACCTCTCGAATACTCACCGAGTGTGCTACTGTTACACCGCGAAGGCATTTACAAAGGAGGGAGAAAATACCTTATAGCCTTTCTATCATAAAAACTGCTAATATATGACTCAAAAGGGCGGCATTTAAAAACTAATCAGCATTATGTCATCTGATTATTTTTGCAACTCTGTCAGCTCTTGTCTAATCGCCTTTCAAAATTTAAGAAAATGAATTCTATGAATACTCCTTTGAGGAAATGCACGCTACATTTCCTGTCTTCTTTTCATTGTGCTGACATATATTGCTTATTTCTCTGCTTCATCCATTGCCTTGAAATGTGATTATTTATAGTTATTATTAAGTTGTATATTTTCTACGGTTAGACAATGGGTGTACACCACACTTCTCCACATCCATATTCATATGTTAAATTGCGGGATACTTATCGCATCCATAAGGATGATGTAAAAAGAAAATGAGTGTCCTTAGAATTATTCATGAACGAATAAAACTGTGATATTCATGAAGAAATAAAATTATATACAATAAGTCTGCAAGATTCTAGCCTGCATTACGGACCTTATGAATCTAAGTAATTATATTTCTATATACGAAGTAAAGTATTATCAAGTATCCACACAATTTACAGTACAATTAATTTGACTAGGATGTGCTCCTGCTGTCTCAAGTTCTAGTGGTAAATTATCTACAAGTTCAAAATTCTGACGATTGAAATCAGATGTGGCTTAACGACTGCAACTCAAAACGTAAGGTAAGCAGGAATTTTGAACGGTGATTGGACAAGAGTTGACAGCATTGCAGTATTTATAATATGGCATAATGCAAATTAGCTTTCAGACAACGCACTTTAGATTCGCTTATTTGTAGTTTTAAAGATAGGAAGAGGACGCAGCCAAATTAAAATGAATATTTCAAAGGTCTATTACTAAATTAAAGTTAGTAGTTTTCTTTCATAATTTATCTCCTACTTATAACCCCTTCAAAGAGTAAAAGGTTTGGCGATAGATAAGCTTTCTGTAAAAAAGCATTGGAGAATTAGCAAATGAAACTTAATTTTGAACAATATGTACAATATGTACATTTTCAATGAGAAATAAAATGTTTTTTTTTCAAGGATTTTCCTTTACATTTCACTAAGCGCCAATAATTTGTTCATGAAATTTCTAATATCGTTACATACAAAACGACACATAAAAATGTAATTTGGAAATGTTACAAAATATTGTTCAATATCTAAATTAAACGTATAGTCCAATTTTAAAAGCATTTACCTTCGTTTTCCCTATAAATACAAGTTTAAAAATCCCTGAAATATTCTTTTCAAATATTACGAAAAGTGTGCTAAATTATTCACAGTTGTTCCCGGTTTTCAAGGAATTATCATAAAATCTCACAATTCTTGAAAATCTTGACATGAATATCATAATGTAATTTTTACAGTCCTTTCCTTGAAGATTTTGCAAAAACTGTTAAAAGTCACTGCAAAACCAAAAAGATTCCTTTACGTATTCATGAAATAATGTAAGAATATGAGCGGTTAAATACTCAACTATTTCCTAGCCAGAGCTGACTGTCCTAAAAAGTATTTTGAATATTAGTATACGTAGGGGACAACGGGCGTGTGCTTGGGCCGAAGAACAGTAAATTAACTTCCGTTTTCTAAGAATCTAATATTCTGGCAAGATTAAAAAACATCGTTCAAAGCTTTTCCTCTTCTCATCTCCACAACTCAAGTAGTAAGGTCATTTAACTTATGGCGGGCTTTTAACGATATTTCGAGAGAAAAAATGAATTTTCATTCTTTAAAACTTATAATGAAAATTTCAACAGAGCCCTGAATTTTGTCGCGATTAACCAAAAATATTATATTCAAAATTTTATTATTTTTTCCCAACATTATACGTTTTTGTTTTATTAAGTAATGATTTTTCTAAAAAGGCTTTTTTGTCGCTAAGCTTTTGCCCTTTGAAAGCGGCGGAAATATGGAAAAGATAAAAGAAAAAGAAAACTCAACTTAAATTAGAAGTACTTCCATAATTCCTCATTTTAAATTGTCTATCTCCACTTTCTGTTCTAAACTGCATAAAAACATTTTGGACTGCGTCTATTCTTTTCATGCTTTCTTAAGTAACTGTGCTGCAAGGCCAATCAGATTAAAGAAATATTTACGGTAAATATCACTACTACTAATGCGCAACCGTTTCCTCTCGCTTAGTTTCCTGCTAACCACACGTAGTTTGTTGCTATGATTGGTTCAAAAATGTGTATATCTATATAAAATTACTGGGTACATAATGAACCTTTAATGATGATGTGTGATGAATCTGTTCATACTTATCGAGGCTTACTTTTACGAAACAAAGCTATGTTGAATCAATGCTTATCTCTGCAAAACATTTAAACTTTTTCTTCTCCATTATAATATACGTCATCTTATGTATCTACCTTTATATTTACTCATCTTCAGAATTATCGTATACACACACATATATACATTTATAAAGCGAAACTTCTTAAAGAGCAATCGCATGTAACTTTTCCTAATTTAATAACAATAAGACAACTTGAACGATGACGATCTTTCAACTATATCTATCAAAGCTATCTTTCAAACATTAAATATCATATTCGAGAGAAAACTGTAGACTTAAAATTTGGTTACTCTGATATTAGGCTCGTTCAGACTCCAGTTCGGAAGCATCGATTCGAGAAATGGATGAGCTGTCCTTGAAGAAATGTCTTGCTTCCTTACATTTCTCTCTATCTAAGGACTGTTGCAGAAAGGCTAACAAATGCCACTCAAGATGCCATTTTTTAGTATGAATCGTTTCCCACTATTTTTATTTTGAGCGAGAATTGTACTGAAAGATAATTAATTCGAAAAAAGATGTTGTAAGAAAACAGCACCCAGACGGAATTGAAATCGTAAATTTCTGGTTTCTGTCCCAAAATTTAAATCTTTATGACTCAAAAGGCAATAGGAAGAATAACAGGAGGTTAGAAAACGCCTTGGAAGGGAGACACTGAATTTCAAAGCCAAACTGCATTCATTTGACATAATTATGATGATTCTACTTATCAGAAAGGTAATATGAATAAATGCGAGTTTATTCTAGCATTTTTGATTTTGGTTATTAAAGTTAGGGTTAATATGTCTTCTCTAAATGTATGCACGTCTGGCATCTAATTACCCTCTGGAATGAAATATAAATCCAAGTTTAAGCACTTGGCTTTATGAGAAATGAAGTGAAGAAAGCAAACATATGCGCACGTTAGGATATGTAGTTTTCTCATAAATAGTAATAGTCTCTTAACACAGAGGAAAATACCATATTTCTACAAAATTCCAAACAAACAAGCCATGATTTAAACTAACTGCTAAAATCTGAATGTCATGGTAAATGTACAGTCCTGCAGTAAAAGTCAGTGAGTGGTAAATAACAGGTTACGAATGAATATTAAACGCCACCAACTTTAGAAAATGCAAAAACATTCATATGAAAAGCTAACTTTTTAACCTCCTCCTTCAGGATCTATAAAGAAACCTTCATTGAAGAATATCTGAAATCTAGTTGCTAAGAATCTAATTTTTTAACACAGAATAAGTTTAACTAGACATCTTCAAACAATTCTGAATCTATTCTGCAATTTTAATTGTTTGAAAAATTATCGGATATTTATGAAAATCTTTGAAGCCAATCATCATTGTGAAATTTCACACTTTACTGAAATGGGTAGTTTTTAGATAAGCTCTTGGCTTGGTCATTAAATGAGATTTATCCAGGATAGCCTAGATTCTACGCGAAGAACTACAGGGTGGCCATAACACAACTCCACCGGTATATGAAATCCTAGCGGATCATCTGCTCGACAAACCGAAACCTTATTTCAGATAGTTTTATTTGGAGGTATGCGCTTGAGATTTTGAAGATAACAATAAAGACACAATGGACAACATGTTCTCAGAGTTATAGTTACTGTTTAAAAATATGAAATTTTCCAGTGACAACACCCAGTGTTTCCCTGAGCAAATTGATCTACACATTAAACAACCATAAGTGATATTAGAAAGATAAATGTATAACGAAAATAGTGGTATAAAACATTTGCAAAGAAGAGCATTGTAATGGAACAGTGACAATACAGGAAGAAAGTTTATTGACGCCCTTTGCACAGGGCTTGCTCGAATCACAGGGATAAACAGTAGAAGTTCCAGTCATAGAACAGCACTTCCAAAGCATTTTTTTGGAAAACGACAGTGCGTGAAGATTATTTCTTTAGTTTGGTTCTCAATGTGCTAACAAGATGACAATTACAGGGAGAGAAAGAGGTGACCTGATAAAACGGTTTTATACGTCAAGCAAAATTCTGCCAAACCAGTGCGAACCAGTTTATCGGAGAAATCATTAGCTAAGATGACGCCCATGTCCTGCAAAAAATGTATGGGATTTGGTAAAATAATAGGAAGAAACTGGATACAAATAGATCATAGATCGCTATCCGGATGTCCATGTGTTCCTATTATTGAAGTTGTTGCAGAAATGTATAATACGATTACAGCAAATCCACCGCACACTGCAACAAGTATTATCAACAGCCTGGATGTACAGAAGACTACAGTCCTCAATCTTCTGCTCTCTGTTCTACAAATATCTCTTTGTTGATTCGAAAGTATCCAGGTGTCGCTACCTGGAGACGGGCAGCAGTGTGGACGGCTTTGCCGATTTTTTTCCTCATCAGATATGATGAAAATAGCAGATGGCCTCTAGATAAAATTATAATCATATTTTAAAGATATGAATGATAAAACTGAGCACTATTGTTTACGTATGCAAGGTTGTAGGGATTCCCTAACCTTTTATTCAAATGTTTGCTATCTTTCCTGAACTACTCAACTTCCCCTTGCATTTCCTTGCCAGGATGGAAATTTAAGGTTAAGTGAACTGAATATTTAAACGGCTAAATTTTGGAGTTCATTCGCAGCGTGTTTTCGCTAGCCAGCACACGTTTAGTTCCTGATCTTGCTGTTACGCTAATACACCCCTTGGCTATTTCGGATAATCGTCACGGCTGTTAGGTTTGTTGCATCTACTTAACGTGCTAATCCAGAACTATATTCTTTTTAGATTTGCATTTAATTCTGTAATAACGTTGTTTCCACCGTAAGTAATCAGTGTTGTTGTAAAGCACGAAGTACGTGCCTTTCTGTTAATAGTTGGAATTAACAAAGGGTTATTTTCACCTTTCTTCTGTCCTGGTATTACTTCACGCCTGTGCGAGAATTCGCCAGGTTCATTCGTAAGATCTAGCTTAGTTTATGTGCCTAAAAAGGCTAGATCTAAATGATTGGAATGCCCAAGATTCCATGCCTTATTCCGCGTTAGAAATATCGGTCAATTTCATTTTCTGGAAAATAATGACTTATATTGAGCTTACGGTCTTTAAATGTCATTTTGCGATCATGATGAATTCATATTTTCCATTCTCATACTTCTGTGAGTGGATATCTCTGGTTTTACAACGACAACCTCGATATACTCCATCTCTAAGATTGCATTTGCGATCCTGCTCTGAGATTCTGGTTTAGGTTTACACTAGCCCTCCTAGAAGTTTGTTACTCTAGTTTTGAATCGCACTCTCTCTATACATACATATATATATATATATATATATATATATATTTTAAATCGTCAGTGCAATTTCATGTGCTTAAAGCTGCTAAAATTGTTTAGAAACATTCATAAGAAAGAAAAATCTTTTGCAAAGAGCAAATGGAACAAAGTTAAAAAACAAAGTCGAAATACGCATAAGCTGCAGGTTCGAAACTCTTTATAAAGATATTTTAAAGGAGAGGAGGTAGTTAAGATGGCTAGATTACGGAAAATTACTAGTGAACGTCCTAATCATTTAGAATCTCGAAAAGAGTGTCGCCCTAAAGTAGTACTAGTAAATGTTTGACTAATGTAAGTCTTGAATAAAGCAAAGGCAAAACATTTTGATAGTAAACAAAGATCTCCCGAGTAAAACATTTGAAAATAAATAATGATATCCCAATTTCAACGCTTCAAACAGAACTTATCGAGAGAAAAGTGATTTGAAGCCTTGTACCTAGTTGATCATTGAGTTTCGAATGTAGGTTTCGTTCCTCTGAGACATTAGAGATAAAGAGCAAATCAACTTGAATAGTTTCTCCTTTTGGAGTGCATTTTTTACGGTCAAATGCGTCAGATCTCTTCCCTGCTACATTCGCAACTCAAAAAATGAACTTAAACGCTGAAAAACTTGGAAAATTAAAAATCAGTAAAGCGGAATACTCTATAAACATTAAAACTAATGCAAAAAGAGAAAAAGAACTTGGTAAATTAAAAATCAGTAAAGCAGAATACACAATGACATATAAACAATGAAAAGTAATGCGAATAAAGGAAAAAACAACGTTACGAAAATTGTAAGAAAGATTTACCATTGTTTACATGACGTTAATAAAATTCATGAATACTTTCAGGAAATACTTTCAGGAAAGGTCGATATATAAAATCTAAAAAAGAGCGGCTCGTATATGTGAAAGATTACTTTTAATTCGGGCTATGTAAGATCGCAGGGATCGAATTGTTAAAAAAAAAACTGGAAATCCACCAAGCTATTATCAATGTTTCTAGTTAGTAAGAAAAGTATTTCAAAATTAAAAGAATGCAGTTATACTTACCCCCTTCGAAGTTGGAAGCAAAATGGTTAAAATTTGTTACTAGAAACTTCTCCTTGTTTGGGAGGGAAAGTGGGGGTGGGTGCTGAAGGTCATGAACAAAGCGAATTCTTCTGTGGAATAGGACGGGGAAAGCGAATTGCAGGTGATCGTCGTTTTGTTCGGAGGGGATGACCGAATGTCAGCTAATCGGTATCCGGACATAATCCCGAGAGCCGAAATCCCGACAAGCCAGAATCCCGACAGACGGAATCCCGACAAGCCAAAATCCCGACAGGAGACAGGGTCGTCCCGACAAGCCAAAATCCCGACAGGGTCGAAATCCCGATATGCTAAACTTTAAATTTCTAAAATTTTATTTAGAACTTTAAATTTCTATTTAAATGAAAGCAAAACAATCATCGAAAATGTCGCAAATCATCT
>KK113442.1:87066-107416 GCA_000611955.2 Stegodyphus mimosarum
GTGAGGTCCATGTTGTCCATGGTGTTAGCAAGAAAGTAAGATAATATAGCAATTATATATGCATTGACAATCTAGGTTGGAAAATTTGCATCTCGTGATAGGAATGCTGCTAGAGGTCTGAGTTCTTTATCTTCATCCAGAACTTCATAATTGAAGGTATTGAAGTATTGCAGGTGTTCGCAGTTTACTGCCTTGTCAAAAAATTTCTTATTCAGCTTGTGCAGATATGTTTCAAGGGTGGCAATTTTTAAATCAGTGTGAAGAGTCAAATTAGAAACATAAAAGTGTGCACCTGTAATAGTGCGGAGATATTTGTTTTGAATAACTTGTAGTTTCTTGATATCGTTTTCTTTATGCATAATCCAAGCCGGAGAAGCGTAGGTCATGATTGGTCGAATTATAGAAGTAAAGATGAGTCGTTTTTTATAGAGGTCTAATTTTGAATATTTACCAATTAAAGGAGTAAGATTTTGAATTACACTGATGGTTTTACGAGTGGTGTGTTTAATGTGGTCTTTCCACGTAAAAGAAGAGTTAAGCACCACTCCTAAGTAGTTAGCTTTTTGAACAGTCGGGATATCTTCATTAAATAACTTTAAGGAGCCTTTGAAATTTTCTTTAGCAAATCTTCTTCGAATTATCAAAAGTTTCGATTTTTGTGCGTTAATAGCAATTCGCTATTGACGGCACCAGTCTTCAACAAGAGGCATGAAATTTTGTAATTTTCGAGTTGCATTTTCTGCACGTCTAGAACGGACTGCCAGCGCAGTATCATCAGCGTAACAACCCACATAATAATCTCTACTGAGATTAAAGGAGGGGAAATCCGCAACGTAGAAGAGAAAAATGACAGGACCTAAAATGGAACCTTGCGGTACGGAAGCTTTAATTCCTTTTAAATCTGATGTTTCATCTCCAATAGATACATAGAAATTTCTATTAATGATGAAGGAGTAGATGAGCTTAATGATTTCGCGATCAAAATTAAAGTTGATAAGCTTGAAGATAAGCCCCTCATGCCAGACGCGGTCGAAAGCTTTCGCCACGTCTAGCATGAGGAGGGCTATGCTTTCTTTGTTATGTAGTGCATTGCCAATAAATTCAGAAAGACGTACAAGTTGTTTGACAGTAGATAAGCCTTTTAGAAAACCAAATTGTTCCCTGGGAAGTTCGTCATAATAAACTTGAAGTCGCTGTAAAATAACCCTTTCAAAGACTTTCCCTAAGCCAGGGAGGAGGCTGATGGGTCTGTAACCATCGGGTCGAGTATGATCTTTTCCTGGTTTTGGTATTAAGATGACTTTGGCCGTTTTCCAACAATCCGGAAAATAAGAGTTTTCAATGCAAGCGTTGAAAATGCTAGTGATTCTGCAAATGATATTATTAGGAAAATGTTTAATGGTGATGTTCGTAAGCGCATCATGCCCGGGGGCTTTTCTGTTCTTGAGTTTTCTGATAATTTCAATGATTTCATGCGGAGTAGTGAAGATTGGACAAGTTCTAGCAGTAGGCGCGTTAAGCCATTCATTAACAAAATGATTTACAAATTCAATAAATTGCGTGTCACAGGGAAATTCATTTGGTGTGAATTGTTCTTCAAGATGGTTTGCAAGCATATCAGCTTTGTCCTTATTGGTCAGAGCTATGGCGTTGTTAGAATATATTGGTTTATTTATGCTGGGTTTTTGCTTGAGGCTTTTAGTGAAAGTCCAGAAGGAGTTGTCAAAAGCACTAAGATTGAGGATTTTCTCTTCCCAAATTTCTTTTTTATGAAGTTTAATCTCATTTTTAATTTCTTTGTTGATTTTATTTAACTTTTTCTTAACCCTGGGGTCCCAGGTAAGGTTCCAACGGCGTCTCAGATGATTACGTTCTTTTATTTTATCTCGAATACTTTTAGGGAGCTTGCCAGTAAATTTATCAGCACTAACACTATGTGAAGCAGATTGATACGCATTCATGATGTACGTAGTAAGTGAAGAAATAGCATTATCAATATCAATTTTATTTTTAAGAGGCTGGAAGGAAGTATAATAACTAGAGAGAATATCAGTGAATTTTCTCCAGTCAGTAATTTTCTTAGTAGTCGGTTTTTCTTTATTCATAATACCCAATGTGCCTATAACTGGCACATGATCTGAGGTGAGATCGACAGTAACTTCGAGGCACATAGGAATTGGAAGAGTGGTAAGAACAATATCTAAGATGTCTCCTTTATGTGGATTGTTAGGCAGATAGGTGTAATCAACCGGTGCATAGAAATAAATGGGCTGGTCAGTGATAAAGTCAAGTAATTTTTGTCCATTTTTGTTAGTTCTACGACATCCCCATTCTTGGTTTTTGGAGTTCAGATCCCCAACAAGGATAACTGGTTTATTTTCAGGTAATAATTCTTTTAAAAGTTCTTTGCTTAACACATTCTGCGGTGGATTATACATACAAATAAAATAAATTATTCCATAAACAGGAAGATGAGCAGAGACAATAACTGCTTCATGTTTATCTTTTCTAACAGTATCAATAAGGCAGGACTGGATATTGCTCTTTACATAAATAGCAACACCCCCACCACGATGACTTAACCTATCACAACGATAGCATTTGTAATTTGCAACGTTAATGTTAATACAGGGTGTTGCAAAAGTCTCTGTGACGCAAGCGATGTCAATGCAGTTAGTGGTAAGAAAGTTAAGAAATTCTGAAGTTTTATCTTGGATGCTTCTAGCATTCCATACCAAAAATTTAGTAGGCGACAATTTAGTGTGTTGACCCATTATTTAATTGGTTGTCAATTTTTTCTTGACGGGTGTTAATTTCTTGCATTTGCTGTGTAAGCTGGAAACCAGCTGTTTTTATAACTTTGACAAGTTCAGCTAGGTCAGTAAAAACTTTCTTAGCTTCACTCAAGGTATCAGAGTATATGCCAGTAGATAAAGCCTGGGCATAACTTTTATTTTCTACAACTCTATTGCTGTAGTTTTTCTGTTGATCAGTTTTTCGTTTAGGGAACTTTTCACAACCGCGAAAACTGGCTGTGTGTCCGGCATTTCCACAATTTATACAGATAGGTATGAAATCTTTATCTTCCTTGACTGGACAGTCCGTGAAGAAATGAGACTGGCCGCATTTAACGCATTTAGGGGAGTAATTACACCCAAGTTGGGTGTGATTAAACCCCTGGCAGCGAAAGCATTGTACTGGGCCCTGGCGGCCCTTGTATTCCTTGACTGTGATACGAAGATCACATAGGTAACGTTCATGATATATTTTGCGTGACTGTTCAGTCTTAGGCAAGGTCACAATGAATAATGGGAGCAAAATTGTTTCTCCATCTCTGCGTTTAGACATTTGTTTTATATTTTCAATAACATAATGCAATTCTTCAAGTTTTCTTTGAATCTCGTCAATTTCAGTGTCCTCGTTTAGACCACGTATGACAACCCGCAGGTTTCTGTCCTGTGGTAAGATATAAGAGTGATGTTCAATGTTAAAGTCTCTAAGCACTCTAACAATTCCACGATAATTATCTGCATCTAGCGCAGTAACTTTGATTTTATTGCCAATTCTTTGGCCGTAAAATTTAAGATTTCTTGCATGGAAATGTGAGCAAATTTCCGACCATTTCATGGTTGTCGGCTTTAACGTTATTGGTGGTAGTTTTGAATTATTAGGTTCATTATCAGATGGTTTTTGTATTTTATTATGAGTGTTCTTCACATTATCAGGTATATTTGTAGTATCCATATCATTGTTTTCATTAGTAGTATCCTCAGCAGTAGTGGCTGGAGTCAGAATATTTTTATCAGTGACAGGAGGTGGAGTTGGTTTTTTACTTAAAATACTAGTGTGCGTAGTCAATTTAATTTTCTTATGCGTGTTACGATGAGATCTTGTACGTACAGTCTGATCTCCACGTTTCCTAGCATTAGGTTCTTCGTCAGAGCTAGATCCTTTATCAAGCGGAGTGCCGATTTCATGATCATTGTCTATATTAATTGGGCTACGAGCCCTGACATATTCAGGCAAAATTTTATTTTCAGCGGGACGTGAGCCCCGTGGATCCTTATTCAGATCTGTAGTATTAGCTTGTGTAAACTCAGTGTTCATAGCTTTAATCATATCCAAGATACTTAGCAAAAAAGTGAACATTTTGTTTTCAGTATCACTGAATCCATTTCGTTCTTTTATTTCTTCAAGTTCGCGTACTTGCGCCGCGACTGCCTCAATGATCTTATCCATAGCGATAGAAAATCAAAATCCTGCGCCCAAGTTAGGAGAAAACCTGCGGCCCGGAACACAACCCACACGAAGGTGTTTGTGCAGACAGATCAGCAGGTGGATGCTCGTGAGGCCTCTGACTCACACCTGACAGCGTGAGCTTGGAGGGTAACTCACGAGCGTGAAAATCCAAAAAGGCACCAAAATGAAAATTAGCGCTGAGCGCTAGAAGCCATTAACAATTTAAAATACAAAAAGCAATAATTCACAAAGGCAAAAGCCAAAGTAAAAGCAATCAGGCTATTGGCAAGACGAAGTCACGCGTAAAATCTTAAAATAATTAAGCATGCACAATTTAAATCAATAATCAGTTTTAAAAAATAATAAAACAGATTGTAATCCAACAATCCAATAATACAAATCCAAATAGCATTAACAAATGCTTTTTTGTGCAAGTGTCAGCTTCAGTGGCAACGTAGACAGGCGTAGCTCAAGGCAGCACTAACGAAACTGTTAGGCCTATGCACTTCGACGAATGGATTTGGCGATCACCAAAACAGCCACCCTTCGCATATGAAGGCTTCCCCTCGAATATGATTCAGGGACGTGAAGTTGAGTTGCCCTTTTAGGTGGTGGATAGATGCCGAACTCTCGGCCAATCACGGCTCTCGGTCTCTTCTGTGAGCTGCGAATGGATGGATCGTAGGTAGGCATTTGTTGAAGCGCTCGATTATCAATCTGTTCAATTTTGAGAAATAAATTTTGACTAAGTTTTTTAATAATATAATCCACAGGTTTAATGTTTAGGTCCGAATGAATCACGTCTGTACGGACGTACCAGGCTGCATTTAGGGCCATACGTAGGGTTTTACTTTAAAAAGATTGAAGTTTTTTTCACATGAGTCTTAGCAGCAGTACCCCAGATAGTACATGCATACAAGAAGATTGGTCTTATTACTTTATTACTGAAGTATAGAGAGGAATTTTGTTTTTAATTGACAGATGGCTCTTTCGAGCTAATAAAGGGTAAAGTTGGGCTCTAGCAACTTTTGCTTTATTGAGAGTATTTTCAATATGAAGGTGCCAGCGTAATTTAGAATCAAGTACAACTCCAAGGTACTTGTAAGAGTTTGACCAGGGAACGTAGCCTTTGAAAAACTTTAAATTAATGGAAGGGTACGGGAGGGGACTTCGTTTGAAAATCATAGCAGCACATTTAGCAACATTAATTTTGATTTTCCAAGTGATGAGCCAGTGCTCAAGGCTGGAGAGATATCTCTGAATGATGTGAACCAAGTTTTCAAGGTGTTTGTTTTGAACTAGGATGGCCGTATCATCTACATACAGTGCAAGAGTGATACTAGGTGATTTTGGTAAGTCATTTATGAATATGTTGAACAAGGTGGCTCCTAAAAGCGACCCCTGTGGGACTCCACTATGTATTGGACGGGGTGCCGAAATGATAGAATTAACTCGTACTGAAAAAGATTTATTACTGAGGTACGAGTTAATTATGTGAATTAATTGGGGTGAAAGATCAAGTCGTATGAGCTTGATGATGATTCCTATATGCCAAGTCCTATCAAATGCTTTGGCTATATCAAGAAATAAAGCGACAGTAAGCATTTTGTTACGAAACCCTTCATGAATGAACTCCACTGTCCTCAGCAGCTGGTGCGTAGTGCAGTGTTTTGCTCGAAATCCAAAGTGTTCATCAATAAGAACATTACGATTTCGGAGAAAATCATTTAGGCGTTTAAGTAACACAAATTCGTATATCTTAGATAACGAAGATAGGAGGCTGATAGGTCTATAATTTTGAAGGTTAGAAAGGCTCTGGCCTGGTTTTGGAATTTGTTTGTTTCCAGCTTTGAGGAAAAAGGAAGTCCAGTCCAGTCCATATAGATATGGCCGAAGTGCTGCTAGTGAATGCAGCGTTATCGGCTTCTGAATATATGCCAAGGGCACGTGACGGTGAAAAGTCCTGGTAGGTCAATAAAGGAAATCATAAAATTTATAAGTATTACTAGGAAAAATAGATAACTGGTGGGTAAATTTTTTAATCATACGATTAAAGCTTTGAGCTTGGTAATGTATTCATTTACCTCGCTCATGGAAGTGTACTGTACATCTCTCACAAATGGAGAGGATAAGAAATGTTCAACATCTTGTGGGAAAGAATTTGCATTGTTCGCAAAAATTCCTTCATTATGTGGTGTGAATTGAGTTTGAAGAGAATCCGCAATTAATTCAGATTTCTCAGCTTCTGTATGAGCCACCACTGCGTCCGAAGCTAAGGACGGAATGTGTCATTTGTGTTTGCGTAGGCGGGCAGATGCACGCCAAAGACTGTTATCACTGATCGTTAGGTACTGAATGTAATTTGCGTATTGTGATTGGTAGAATTGGTCACGTGATGCCTTGATCTCATTTTGAAGAGTACGGAGTTGAATTTTTAATCCAGGCTTTCTATTTATTTGCCAAAGTCTCCGTACTTTATTCTTTTCTTTAATTTTGAGTTTAATTTCCTGAGGTAACTTACGAAAATTGGGTCTGAGGATGGGTTTTGATACTTCCTTATAGGTATCAGTTAAGATGGTCGTTAACTGATCAATTGCCGTGTCTATATCATGGCTGGATTTAATTTCGAGGGTGGGTAACAGTTTATTTTTAAGTTGAAATCGGAAATTGTCCCAATTTGTAGACACGAGTGCCGGAAGATTTTGATTAAAAATAGTATAGTTAAGGTCGATGATCACGGGGTTGTGATCTGAAGATAAACAATTTTCTACAGTCACTTTATAGCCAAAAGGAATATTTCGAAATAGTGCCAAATCAATAAATGAAGGGGCACCCCGTGTATCATATCTAGTGGGGGAATCCGGCGCAATAATTTTAATTTGGGCGCACGGAGCCTATTTTAGGAGGCCATGACCAGCAGGGTTTGATCTACGTCAACGCCAATGCTGATGGTGACAATTTAAATCACCAGCTATGATTTGATTATTTGATAAATTGAGCAGTTTGTTAAAATCTTCCACAGGTAATTTTCCACCTGGTGGGAGATAGGCAGAGATCAACACTAGGGAGGGTGAATTTTGAATAAAAATTTCAATAATTGTTGCCTCGAGTTTGCTCATGCTCGGTGTGTCAATTCTTCTATGAGGTATAATATTTTTAATATAGACACAAGTGCCACCATGATAAACATCACGAGGATCAGTTGCTTGTCTGTCATTTTTATATAATGTATAATTTGCAAGCTTGGGAGCTCTCCCTGGTTGGAGTTTGGTCTCTTGGACAAAAATTATGTCAAAATCATTCTCTTCAACATAGTATCTGAACTCATGGAATTTAGAAAGAATGCCATTTGCATTCCATGTGCATAGTTTGATGTTTTTCAATCCCTTCAAAGCATTGAATTTTAATGACTTGGGTTATCAGAGAATTGGAGAGTGATATAACTGTCAAAGATATAGTATGCAGCATCAGCACTAGATGGAGCCACTCTGAGATGAGGTAAAGCATTTTTAAAAGCTAACAATAATTTGCTCTGGTCAATACCAGGCTGATTGGAAATTTGGATAATTGCCAAAAGGATTTCGGTACAATTTAGAGTCGAATTTGCTCCTAGGGGGACCGATAAATTTGGAATAATTTGGGGTGCAGTCTGTTGCATACCCGTAAGGGCAGCAGATAAAGAAACTCCAGGGCGAATATTATTTGCACTGGGTGAAGGTGCAGCCGGCAGTGTTGGAAATAGAGTGTTGTTTTGAAAGTTAATTTTGTTTGTGTTTTCAACGGTCTGACTGGGTTTGGTGCTCTGTTTTGAAGATTGTCTGTTTTTAGATCCAGGGAATCTAGGACAGGAACGCTAGTTTGCGGCATGATTTACAGAGCAGTTGGCACACTTGTTAGGTTGATCGTAGGGTTTGGGCAGTCTTTGGCTTGGTGAGGTCCTGCACATTTGACGCAGCGTCTAGGGAGTGTACAGACTTCAGAAGAATGGAAGAACCCTTGACAGCGCCAGCATTGTGAAGGGCCTTTCTGACCTTTGAAGTGCTCCATTGCGACTTCAGTGCCCAGCAGCTCGGTGATGTTGTATATTTCCTCGACTTTTAAGCTATTGTAAATCTACAGGTAAAATAGAGGCATAGGCATTTTCGTTTTCCAGCGCTTGAGTTAAGAGATTTTGGGGATTTTGAAACCGAGCACTTCCACCGCAGTCTGTACAACGTTGAGTGGTGTGTTTGAGGGTAATCCCCTAATTACAATTTTTAATGGTCTGTCAGCTTTAAGTGTGTGTGATTTAAATTCAGTGCTATTATCTCTGAGAAATCTTACAACTGTTCTGTAATCAGTTTCATTAGAAGTTGTGAGTCTAAGGAAATCAATGTCCTGTTTAGATTGGACAGTTGGAGCATGACGTCGTAACTGATTAAGTAAAAAGTACCAATCAGCACAAGGTTTTATAAATATTGGAGGTGGAGCTTGCGTTTTGAGTGGTTGATTGACAGCCGGCTGCTGTGTTGGATTTTCTGTATTTTCAGAGTTATTCTGAATGCTATTGAAAGAGTTAGATATGGTTAAATTATTATTGTTTTCATTAGTGGTGGGGTTAGGGTGTGTTTTTTTGGCAATAAGGTGTTTGGGGGGTATAGCAAACCCTTCAGAGTCAGTAGGGCGTGTACGTTTCTTAGTGTCAGATTTAATTGAGTCTTTAGAGGAGTTTAGAGAATCAGACTTAGTAGTTTCGGGAGAATTTTGGTTGATTGGTGCCGAATCGTTAGAATTTGAGGGTTTGGTTTTACACTCTTTGAGGAATTCTTCCTCAGTGGCTGGTAGGGTGAAGAGGTTTACACCAAGGTTCGTGCAAATCGTGTGCAAGGAAAATAAAATTTTCTCACCCTCATCTTGAAGTTGCTTGAGCATCAGGTCCTTGTTAGGAGTATCCGAACGTTGAAGTCTTTGGACGTCAAATAGGAGATCTGTATGCCGATTTTTCAATGCGTAGATTTGGATGGTGCTTTTGGTTAATTCTAAAGCAGAAGGAGATGGAGCAGATGTATCCATGTCCGTAAGAATCTGGATAGGTTGAGAGATAGAGTTAGAAGTTTTGCCAGGAGGCGGCGCCGAGTTCGTGTTTCCGTTATCGTTGCGGAGCTGAGAGCTCATGCGACTATCACTCTCAGCGTCCCTGACGCGAAATCCAAAATTAATCCTTTTTGTGGAAATGTCTTTTGTGCAATACAGTCTTCTGGATTCATGGTCGGCGCCGCATTTCACTCAGCGAGGCGGGAGTTTGTATGTACTTTGTGCATGATAAAATCCCTGGCAGCGATAGTCCTGCCTAGGGCCTCTTCTTCCTTTGTATGCCTCAAAATTCACTCTGAGACGCATTAAATATTCAAGCTGATGAATTGTCCTCTTTTGTCTTTACGAGAGAGAAAGACCAAGTACAAGGGCATTTTAATGATGTCCGGACCTCTGCGTCGTGTGAGTTGTATTACATGTTCAACTTAATAACCAAGTTCAGTAAGATCTTCTCCTACTTCTACCGGCGGGGTGTAGGAAAGTTCGCTTCTTACCACCACTTTAATCTTTTTCTTGTCTGGTAAGACGTGCGTGTAGTATTTTATTATTTTATTCCGTTCTTGTTGAAGAGGACAGTAATTTGTCTGTGGGCATCAGTCGTGGAGACTTTAATGTTAAACTGATAATCCCCCTTCGTGCTTACTGCGATACTGCGATACTGCTGTGTTGTTCTGGGTATCTATTGCCAAGGCAATACTTCCCAGACATTCAAAGTGTAAAGTCCTAATACAGTGGAAAGCCTGAAGTGTTTCTTCTGAGAGGAAGATTTGACGAGTACGAAATGACAACATGCGAATAATTCTCATGCGAAAGTCGGGAGAAAATCTGTGATTGTTTGCAGCTAACTATTGCTTGCTGGTGATTGATCGAATTCATAAGCGTTGATATTTTCAAAGAGAAGATATGAACATCGCGCACAGGACTTGTTTTTGTAAAATTAAGACGATTATTATGCTTGCCTGATTAAATATGAAGCACAGGGACGAATAAACAAATCTTCTAAGATAATTTTATAGTCCAGGATATGGGCAAAATATGCGATCGTATTCGTCGCAGCTTTCTGGAAAAAGTTCGCATTGAATTTATGTAAAAAGTCTTTCATGTACTCAATCTTGAGGTCCCAGTGTAGATTTTCATTCCTAATGTAGTAAGGGGCATTTGTAATAGTCCTTAGAAACTTATTTTGCAGGATTTGTAGCTTGCGGATATCACCGTTAGTTGCACTTGCCCAGGTCGGTGCAGCATACGTGATAATCGGCCTAACGATGGCTGTGTATAACCGTCTCTTGCGGTTGAGGCTGAGGCCAGAGTCTTTGGCGAGTAGCGGATAAAGTCGTTTAATTATACCGTAGGCTTTTCCACACACGTAGCTTATATGGTTTGTCCAAGTAAAACTTCGGTTGAAAATTACGCCGAGATATTTTGCGTCGTTACGATGGGGACTAGTTTCCCAAGCATAGTGATGTTACAGGTGAGTCGATCTCTGGTTTTGTATTTCCGGATAACTAGGGATTTATTTTCACCTTCCATCTTTTGCACCACTCCTCTATTTCAGGAATTGCTTGTTGTAGTTTTTCTAGTGCATGGTTGGGGCGTCTTGATTTGGCGATGATTCCTGTATCATCTGCGTAACAGGCTAAGATGGTGTTCATTTTATCTTTAAAATTAGGAAAATCGTTAGCGTAGATTGTATAAAGTAAAGGCGAGAGAATACTGCCTTATGCTACGCCTGCTTGAATGGAATGAGGTACTGAAGTGTAGTCACCTTGTTTTATCGAAACGTCCTATTTTTGAGGTATGATATAAGCATGAGGATAATTTCACGGGGGATATTCATGTGCACGAGCTTGTAGATTAATCCCTTATGCCAGACGCAGTCGAAAGCTTTCGCCACGTCTAGCATAAGGATAGCCACACTGTTTTTGTTATGAATCGCCGCTCCGATGTATTCCGTAATCCTAATTAGCTGATGAGTTGTTGATAGACCTTTACGGAAGCCGTGCTGTTCGTCTGCGATGGTGTCAATGTGTTGTTGAAGTCTGTTAAGTATGAGTCTCTCGAGAATCTTCCCTAAAGTAGATAAGAGACTGATCGGTCGGTAGCTTGAAGGCTCATCTGGGGGTTTGCCAGGTTTTTGGATAAGGAAAATGCTGGCGTGTCTCCAGGCAGTAGGAAAATATGAGCGTGATAGGCATGCGTTGTAAATACTGGTGAGTTTGGTGATCAGGCAATACGGGAGATTCTTAAGCATTTGTTGTTAATCCTATCAGCTCCTGGGGCCTTTTTCGCATTTGCATGCTTGATGATCTCCTTGATTTCGTGAGGTGTAGTGAGTTTGATAATGTTACGTGGGGAGGGCACTTCGTGCTTGCGTTATAATCCTAGCATTTATGGTCATCCAACAGCTTAATTAGCTGCGTCCATGTGACGTCAGCGTCTTTCACCGTAATCGGCTGGATTTGAGCTTTACGTTGCGGATATTGAAATCCATCTGTTACGGCATCCTGGGGAGCTTCTGTATTGGTTCTGAACGGTGACTTCGCTCGGGCTCTTCTGATTGGCTGGCGCGGTCGTGGCGTCCTCCATCGTAACGGAAGTCTGTTATCTTCTCTGTCAAAAATCTATGAGTTTGTCTTTCTTAATAGCCTGAATGAATTCTGTCGGGACCAAAATTTATTAATCCCGGAACAATTCGGCTTCCGACCTAAACACTCCACAGTACACCAGTTACTACGTGTAGTGGAATTAATTCATGAAGGCTTTCGTAAGCGAGAGAAAACCGATATCGTCTATTTAGTAGACGTTGCCAAAGGCTCTGAGAGGACTTGGCATTACGGAATTATATACAAGTTCATGCGGATTGGTTTTTCGGCTCATCTCATTAAAATTATTAAGTCGTACTTCACCGGAGGCAGTTTCCGCGTGCGAGTTAACCACGAATTCTCCACTCCCCGCCCAATCTATGCCGGCGTAGCCCAAGGTAGTCTTCTAGAACATTCAATCTTTAACCTATATGTAAATGATATTCCTAAGCCCCAAATACCGATCTTGCATTATATGCAGACGATACAGCCATCATTTCACAAGATTCCAACACCCTCCAGGTAATCTCACAATTGCAGAGTTACCATTCGGCCTTAGAACTCTGGCCCGGTCTGTATAAAATCAAAATTAATGCCGCAAAATGTGCTGCTACTATGTTCATCCGAAGAAATATCCCAAGTTGACCTAATTTAATCCTCTTCGGTGAACCCATTCCCTGGGTGTCTTCTTACAAATATTTAGGTGTTTTACTAGATTCAAAATTAACTTGGCAGCCCCACATCCGCAAAATCATAGCGAATGCGACTGCTGTCAAATCCAACTTACGCTCCTTCTTTGCTAGAAATAGCGACCTGTCAATTGATAACAAGATCCTGCTCTACAAGTCTATGATAAGTGATGCTCTAACATATGCGTGTCCCATCTGAGGCCCATCTGCACTGACTAACAGAAAACATGTACAAATTTTTCAATCAAAATTGCTTCGGCAAATACTTAAAGTATTTGCCGAAGTATTGTAAATACTTAAAGCTCCGTGGTTTGTAAGGAACGAAGAGATTCATAATGACCTCAAAATTATGCCCATTAATCGCTTTAAACTGCGACTTTCGGAAAATTTTTTAAAAAATATTAACATGTTGCTAATCTTGTGCTACATATGCTACCCGCATATGATCCTATGGCACCTCATCCCGGAAAATACTCTAAGCAGTTCTTAACCCGGAATATTAAGCACTCCCATTTAATTGGGCTAGATATGAGCACACGGACGACCATGTGAATAACTACCTCTCGTTCCTTAACCCCTCCCCCCGCCTCTAGAGTTCTTTAATGCACAAAGCATTAACCTGAGGAACCCGCTTTTAACGTTTCTTTAACAAGAAACATCACAGTTGAAAAATACATTTAAATTCCTAAATATATCTGTAAAGACTGATTTAAATTCTTAAATATATCTGTAAAGACTGATTTAAATTCTTAAATATATCTGTAAAGACTGATTTAAATTCTTAAACATATCTCTTTTATATTACTTAACTCTTAACAACGCTTAAGAGCGTTACTTACTGATAGAGAAATCTGATAACATCTCTTATCTTCCTTTAAGAAGGAACTCTTTCAGGCGTTTAACAACGTCATTTTCGGCCTTTTAAATACCGCATTGAATAGCGACCAAAAAACGAAACTTCTCCCTACCAGCTGATCACTGGCAGAACTACTTTTTGGACTTGTAACCAGGTCCCCCCTCCTTCCCTCCTCTGGAGAACGCGTATCGGAAATGGTCTTTAACCTCTCCCCTACGTATTCTTCTCTCCTGACTTATGCAAAGCGCGATTATCAAGGTTCAAAGAAACTTCACCTTTTATTTATCTGGTCAAAATTTTATGATGACTGCCCTATCTAAATTATTCTGGCCCTTATTCGGGACAAAATTAAGACGTTCTGAGTTTTTACCTTTTTTGTCTCAGTGTGAAGGCACTTATTCCAAGTCATTCGGCTTTTCAAAATTTTTACCCTATTAGACAATCCCCTCTTTTGATGATCTAAATTCCTGTGATGATGAGGAGGTAAAGGCGTAATTGCCTATGAACTCCGTAAATTGCACTTCCTTGATTCATCGTTACGGGATTCCGGGGATAGACGCGATCGAAGACGGGAGCTCGCTACAGATCCTCAAAACGGGAGTTTTGGTGACTTTAACTAAACTATGGAAATTCAAAATGAATGCAATGATGAAACTAGGGATCAAGCTCCCACTGTGCAATCAGAATCGCCAGATGACAATGGTATGGAATTAATTACAAATTTTTATAACCTGAAGCAGCAATTCGAGACGATTCAAAGAAGACTGTGACGCCACTGGATGAAGTTCGATATGAGAAACTGGACACTGCAGGTAAGCAGTTATTTTTCAAAATAAATGATATTGCTAATGCCGTTCATATCCCCATTTTCCACCTTCCCGCGTCCAGGGAAGAATTTCTAGCTGTACTTGAAACTGAGCACTTAGCCAGAATGGCGGCCGCTCAAGCGGCAAACAATTCTTCTTCCCACGAGGAGAAACGAAATTACCCACGAGGTGCGTAAAAAACCAGTCCAAACAGGTTCTTCGCGTAAGCGGAAGAATCAATCTGTTGACTTAGAGGATTTTATCACCCCCGCAGCACGTAAGCAAGGCAAACCACCTGTCATAGGTTTGACATTAAATCATTCGGCTACAAACCCTAACTTTAATGCAAATATTATTCTAAATTCTAAATTAATTCAGTCACACACAAATACAATGTGAGAATAATATTTACACTTGAATCTCTAACTTAGTTGACGATTTTCACAAATCGCGGAGTGATGAACACACTTTTCATATTAATATGAATTAGTGAGCTTTGACAGATCCAAAGTCCGATGCTCTCAAAACCAAAGTCTCATATAAGATATTTGCATTAATGATAATATTATTTGAGCTTTGCAAAAATTCCAAAGTCCGATGCTGTGGGAAGAGAAAACAAACTCCCAAATATATGCACTATTTACACTATTTACAAATCACCACTTCACGTTATGAAACATACTTCTGGGCTGTTTTGACGCGATTTCAAGGGTGGGGGTCATAGTTGATCAGCTCTTTGATGTGTTTATATTTTGATTTTTAAATTTTTTGAAAAAAATTATGACTTGTGCTGGGGACTTGATCAGGGATTGGTCAGATTTTCAACTCTTTGTGAATTTGCACATTTCTCACGAACCATTGCGCTTGGATGATATGTCGAAGTATCTTGTTTTGGAAAATTTGTAATTTTCTTCTATACGTTTTGTAAACCGTAGCTTATATTGGGATAGCGTATAGCAGGATTGGACTAAGTAATGTGATATAAATTTGCTTCTTAACTTTGACACTTAGGTTTGATTTTCTGCTAATTAGCGGAAGAAGTGCTATTTTGTCTGCGGTGGCTTTGCGTAATGCATATTCAGTATGCTCGTTAAAGAGAAGTTGCGCGTCGAAGTAAATTCCAAGATATTTTGTGCTGGTAACTCCTGGGATAGGCTGATTATTGATTTTAACGCTAACTTCCATTGGAGTATTTTTCCTGTGCCTCCTGAAGAATAAGATCTGGTGTTTAGTTGGGATAATGTTTAATTTCCATTTTTTGAGATAGTGAGCAATATGACTTACGGCAATTTCAAGCTTATCAACAGCGAACTGTGGGTTCAGAGACCTTGTGAAGATAGCGGTGTCTTCCGCGTACTTGACAATTTTTGTATTTAGTGGCACAGGCGTGTCATTAGTGTAGATATTAAATAAACTTGGTCCTAAGACGCTTCCGTGTGGGACCCCATTTCTAATATAATTCCTTGAGGGATAAGTATTATTAATCTTCACTTGAAAGGTGCGGTTTTTAAGAAGCTTTATAAAATTGATCTACAATCGAGCAAGGTGTAGCTTGTTGTGTAAACCCTCATGCTACACCTTGTCGAAAGCCTTTTCAAGATCAAGAAAGCAAATCGCAACTGTATTCTTTTAGCAAAAGAATCGGCGATGAATTTTGTTACATTGACGAGTTGATGCCTCGTACTGTGCCCGGTTCTGAAGCTAAATTTTTCACTCTTGATTATGTTGTTATCTTCTAGATGATCAGCCTTTTCTTTGAAACACTTTTCCCTTTCCTCGGAACAAACTGATGGGTCGGTAAGAATTTGGGTCTCTGGGGTTCTTGCCCGGTTTAAGAAAGGTTTATCATTTTTCCACTGCTGTGGGTAGTAGTTCAATCTCAAGCAAGCGTTAATTATGTCTGTCAATAGAACTATATAGCTTCTGGGAAGTATCTTTAGAAATTTGTTCGAGATTCCATCGAAACCTGGCGCCTTTAGTGCTTTTATGTTTTTGATAATTTCATAAATTTCAGAAAGACAGGTGGGAGTAACGTGATCTGTACCAATGTGGTCTGTAAGATGTATATTAAAATTACACACTTCTTCATCTGTGTGTGCGTTATTATTGTAATTGTTGGTAAAGATACTTTCAAGATGTGACGCCAATGCTTCTGCAATTTCTTTTTCGGAATACGCCATATGATTTGGGGTGTTTAAGCGGCCAATATCATAATTATGGTTTTTTCTGGGAACCTTAGCAATCTTCCATACTCTGCTCTGATTGTATTCCATATTGTCGAGGAGGTTTTCCCAAGTTTCTGATCTATAATCAGCGACAGCAGCTTTAACTTCCCTAATATTTCTATTCGGTTAATTTTTTAATTGATGGATTAAAGGTACGTCCCCACCATTTAGCAGTGCGATTTTTGTCTTTATTTTTCTGTATCAGGTAATCCGGTAATTTAGGCTTCATAAATTCTTCGAAGGAAGTGGATTTTTCAATGGCTGAATTAATTCTTCTATTAATTTTAGTGATTTGTTCTTTTACTTGCGAGATGTCGGTAAGAGCCTGATGAACAGGTAGTTTTTCTAGGTAGGTAGGGAACTTTGTCCAGTCAGTATTACATTTCAGGGGGAGAAACTTCTCGAAGCCATGGTACGTAAAATGAACTGGTAGGTGGCCAGAGTTAAATTGATTATGAACGCTGAGATAAGGTATTTGCTGTACATTTTTGGTGATAACTACATCCAGAGTATCTGAAGAGCCATGGTAGTCGTATCTTGTGGGACTAGTAGGTCAATAAATGGGGAGGTCGTTGAGTAGCGATTAATTATAAAGTATGTTGCCATTGCGCGTCTGAAGTTCCAGGCAGTATGCTTAGAATTCAAATCCCCCGCGATGACAGTAGGAATTGTAATATTTCTAAAAATGTCAAGCTTAGTAGGATTAATGATATTACTAGGAGGATTATAAGCTGAAATGAATATAACCGGCTCATTAGTGCGTGAGTGCACTATTACTCCTGTATGTGTAGTTCTGCTTGTAAGGTTGTAGCTGGTAGAATGCGGGTAGTTTTTTACTAAAACCAAAGTCCCGCCGGCTCTGTTATGTCGACGATCAATGCGATAAATTTTAAAACCTTGTACCTTAAATTTGTCGCTGGCCTGTAAGTGGGTCTCATTAATTAAAAATATATCAGTATCATGATGATTTATATAATTCAGAATTTCGGTGTTTTTGTGCATAACCCAGTTGGGGTTGAAGTACGCAACATTGAGACTGGTGGCAGTGATGTGGTACCTTGCTATATTAGTATATGTTCTAAAATTCATAATTTTGATTACATAATAATTCAAAAGCTTCGCAGCCAATCTGGATTTTGTCCAGAAGTGATTTGGCTTTGAGGGATCTTTGAAGAAAAGATTTTCCTAGTGGTATTAAATTTTTAATCCGCATTATGAAGTTGTGGGAGGAGTTACTATTAGTTTCAGCGTTTATTGCATCCTGATTGCTGGGTCTGGATCTGGGTTCATTATTGTTCATCTCGCTGTTCTTTTTCGGCGAGTTAGGCAATGGGGGAAAAGATTCCAAGTCCTTTGGAATTATATTGGTGTTTGGGTTAGTTTTTTCGCTTCTAATGTAGAATTGGGTGCCCTTTTCATTGGCAAAATTTTTTTTTTCAGTTTTGGCGATAAACCCCATTTATGGTTACTATGAGAGCTTTAACATGGTTTTAGCTTCTTGATTTATTTAATTAAAAATAAATCGATGTGCACATAGACAAAGTCAAGGCAATGACTAGTTTGTGCAATTTGTGATGTTTTTTTTAAGTGAAAATCCGTCGATGTGTACATGGATTCTTTGACTTCATAATTCTTTGACTTCTTGTTTTGGTTTTGTGTTGCGGCCATCCTGAAATTGTATCTTATTGGTGCCGATCTTGGTGTCAAAACAGAATCGCCAAAAAACAAGGGCACCCCACTGTAAACTTTTACCGTTTTTTCTCTTCGGGCTTGGCGTTGGTCTATCTTTTCTCTAATAGTATTTGGGTGTTTATTATACCCACGATAATAACTCACATGTGGGCTTCCGCATAAAGCACATTTTACAGGCAAATTGGGGTCTTTCTTACACGTGCAAGTCGCATGGTTTTCTTCGCATTTTAAGCATCTCGTCTTGTGCTTGCAATGTGCTTCACTATGCCCGCACCTTTGGCAGTTGTGACATTGCGTTGGGCCGGGCGTAGTTTTGAAAGTAACGATTTTCCCACCGAGATCTAAAATGTGTGTAATTTGATAGATTTTCTTTCCAACGATGTTGCGTTTTACTTCCACAAGGAACGTGGGCCTTTTGGGTATTTCTCCTTCTACCTTTTTTATGAATTGCTTTACAGCAATAACTGGAATTCCTCTTTTGCGTAATTCTTCAGATATATCTTCAGGTTTCGGGTGTGTTGGGAGTTTTTTAATTACTGTGCGTATTGGTTTTTCGGCGGGGAGAGGAAACGCATGATAGGGAAAAAGACTGAATTAAACTACACAGTCCAGTCACATTAATGTGACCACCACGTACTTTCCATGTCAAAGTTAAATAACCAATCACAGAAGGCAGGTGGCAGCACAGTGCAGTTGAGCGTATATAAAGGGTGTGTGAGGGCTTCGGAAAACATTTCAATCGTTGGCGTAATGCAGAAACGAAGCGATTTATCCGACTTCCAAAAGGGCATGATCATTGGCTTTCGGGCCAAGGGTGGAAGCATTTCCGAAACGGCTGAGTTTGTGAACTGTTTGCGTGCCGCCGTGGTAAAAGTGTACCGTGCATGGCAAAATGGGACTGTCCAAAATCAGCGACGTGGCAAATGTGGTGCACCACGGGCCATAGATGACAGAGGCGAACGACGGTTGCGGAGATGCGTTCGGGCAGATAGACGGGCTACCGTTGAGCAACTGACCACCAAAATGAACCAAGGGGCTACCAAAAGTGTCTCCCAAAGTACTATTCAGCGAACATTGCTGCGTCTGGGCCTCCGAAGCAGACGCCTGGTTCGTGCACCTATGCTGACTGCTGTTCATCGACGGCGAAGGCTAGAATTTGCACGCCAGTACAGCAGCTGGACGTCCACTGAGTGGCGACAGGTTGCGTTTTCGGATGAATCGCGTTTTATGCTCCATCGGACAGATGGACGTTGGCGTATAAGGCGTGAAACCTCTGAAAGGAACCACCCTGCAACCATTGCCGGAACGGTCCAAGCTGGAGGCGGGAGCATTATGGTCTGGGGAATGTTTTCCTGGCATTCTCTAGGTTCACTGATCATTGTGGAAGGCACAATGGATCAATACAAGTACGCATCTGTCCTTGCGGACCATGTTCACCCCTACATGCGCATTGTTTTTCCTCAGGATGATGGCATCTTCCAGCAGGACAATGCGAGGTGCCATACAGCTGCCAGTGTACGTGCGTGGTTCGAAGAGCACCAGGATGAGTTTACCGTCCTCCCCTGGCCAGCAAACTCACCTGACTTAAACCCAATCGAGCATCTGTGGGACCATCTCGATCGAGTTGTTCGCGCCATGGATTCTCAACCGCGTAATCTAGCGCAGCTGGCCACGGCATTAGAGTCGGCATGGCTCAACATCCCAGAGAACACCTTCAGGGACCTATGTGACTCTCTTCCTGCACGTCTCGCAGCAGTCCGCTCTGCGAAAGGTGGTTATTTTGGCTTTTGACAGATGGTCACATTAATGTGACTGGACTGTGTATTAATAACTAATTCTTATTTTTATTATCAACGCTTAATAGCGTCTTCAAACTTTTACTGATAAAATCTCTATTCTTCCTTTAAGGAGGAACACTTTCAGGCGTTTAACAACGTCACTTTCGGCCTTTTAAATACCGCACTGAATAGCGGTCAAAAACGAAACTTCTCCCACCCAGCTGATCACTGGAATGACTACTTTTTCGACCTGTAACCAGGTCCCCCTTCCCTCCCTCCCTTGAAGATCGCGCATCGGAAAAGGTCTTCAACCTCTCCCCTGCGTATTCTTCTACTCTGACGTTTGCAAAAATGATTATCAAGGTTCAAGGAAACATCCGCCTTTTTGTCAGGGAGTGAGCGGTGCAACA